>JAKLMF010000300.1:0-19705 GCA_022813555.1 Botryosphaeria agaves | reverse complement strand
CTGGCAGGTCGATCGCGTCCCAGTTGACCTGGGAGCTGAGGTGCTCGTAGATGCTGAGCAGGAGCGTGATCTGAGAATGTGTCAATGTCCTGTCGGTGAGTGATCTGGCGTGGAGGAACTCACCTTCTCGGCTTCAGGCCAGTTGGAGCGGGCTTTCGTGTTGATATCAGCCATCTTGCTGTGTTGAGAGAGGATAAGTCAGTCCTTGTATTCACAAAATCGGATCTGTGCACCTCACTAATGTGAGCAGCGCTTGGATAGGGATGGGAATTTGGACGTTTAACCGTACCTGGAAAAGCACTGGGAGGTAGCGTATGGCTTTGTGAGAAGGAGTGCGCTAAGTGGTTGGAGAATGTTCCTGATAAAGGATGTTCGAAGTCTTGAGAGAGTGTAGATATGGTGTCAGAGGATGAAGGTTCGAAGGAAGAGACGGGACTTTCATAGACGGAAGCTTCGTGCCTGCAGGCTAGTCAAGTGACGTAGGGTCAAATCAGCTGGTGAAGTGAGGTCAAGTTAGCTGAGGAAGTGAAACTGACCGCTAGGTAATGCTTGACTTCATTTTGCTTTTGTCGTAGCCTTCGCTCAAATCTCCAGTTTCTCCAGATGTTCTCTCTATGTCTTCTCCAATTATCCTTTGTGCTTAGTCTTAAAAGAACATGCTCTTGTGAATTTAGACGTACCAGAAAGGTCTGTTGCAGAGCGTTGCAGTGTGTAGCAGCTGACCCTTTGAGATGGATACGCTCCAAAGGCATCACATGCACCATGTCCGTAGCATGTTCCCCTCAGTGCTGCTTTTGAACGGAGATTTCAAGACTCTCTGATGACTACCAGCTACGATAGGTTTCTACGAATTTCATTGCTCTTCCGCAAGTGCCCATTCTCAGCAGTCTCCTTTGACGGCGGGCTGGTAGAGGAAGCATTCCACCGCACATGAACTCTTGTGTTTTTACGAGGGTGAGAATTTCCTAGTTCGTAGCTTGCATTCTCATAAAGCTCGATATTCATAGTCTCGGTAATCGTTCTCGTCTGATAATATTCATGAACTGGTGCAGGACCCAGTCCCAGACTCAAGAAGAACACATCACCGCCGACTTCGGTGCCCAAGGAACAAACGCCGTACGCCATCACGGAAAGAAGCCGCCCCAAGTCTGAAGCATCACGCCGTGTCTGGAACAGAACACCAGTGACCATCACGACCTCCCCTCTGTCGTTTCTTGACTTAATGCCCGTCACTCCGATCTCTTCTTCACATTCATTTGGCCTCCTTTCCCGCTGTTGATCCCTCAGCACCGCCAGCCGTCTTTGCCGCTGATGCTTGCATCCTCTTGACCATCTTCGTGCAAGCCTCTTTGGTGCGACCGCTGGGCACGAGTGTGGTCCAATCGAGGGCGTTCGCGGCATGGGCCTGTTCATACACTTGCAAGAGGAAGCTCAGCTGTGTGGGTCAGCGAGTGGTGCACTGAATAGCAGATCTGGCGGGTATTTGCTTACCTTCTCAGCGTCAGACCATGCTGCACCGGTGGACTTGTTGGACGACATTGCGTGGACTGTAAAAATTTAGGTCAGTGTTTGTGTCTGTGAACACCTCTAGAGCAAAAGGATGTAACAAACAGAGCTTGCTGTTCTTCACAATGTCAGATGGTGGAGATGTTAGGAAGTTGAGAGACGTAAAGGTGTATTCTGTGATGAAAAACAGATCGAGTCTGGGACGAGTGCGTGAGTGGTTGAGAAGATGAAGGGTGGGGAAGAGGAGGCGCTCCTTTTATATGCTAGTTGGCATGCACCTGAATGCTTGAACGGTTGATGTGGATTTTATAAAGTGAAGTGAATTGGACATGGTTACTAGGTGGCTTTCAGATCCCCTTCACTTCAGCCTTGAGTTGTGTGGCACTCATCAGCTCAACTAGATGTTCTCTCCTCTCTGGCTTGCCTGTTCCTTTTAGGCAGTGTAGAAACACATCACTCAGCTTCTCTTAATATGTCGTAAGCTTGAGCACTACGTTATTTAAAGAGGACTGTTAACTATGTCATTCACCATTCAATAACAGAAGTAGAGTTGCGACAGGGCATAAAGTGTATCGTAAAGAAATGATAGTGCATCTAGGTCAACGGCTCTTCGCTATAGTGTGTGCTGTCCACTGCTTACAGCAAGGTTATCTAAAATGACTGCGGTCACTTTCTAACTATCAGTCAAACCCCTGCGTTACTGCTGAACAACCTCCCGCCTTCTGTGATTGAGTTTCCACATCACTTAGCTATGCGGGATGACCATGTGGGATGTTAAATCACCGTGTTGGACGTTGGATGACTATGTTAGCCGTTAGATGGCCACGTTGGATGATTTGATTTTGCAATATTCTAATTCCATATAGCAAAGCACGATCAACAAAGAACAACTGCATGCTTCGACGTGCAGCCGTTTCCCTCTTGTCGAGTGTGATCTCATTCAGGCCGTGCAGAAACAAGCAGTCTAAGCGTGGAGGGGACATAACTAGTAGCAGTGAATAAATCACACATGTAGAGACTTGAAGGTACTTTAGACCCATTTATTGTATCCGACCGCAAACATCTCTAAAATACACGAAGCAGGCCTCCAGATCCATCACGAACGCATTGCACTCCTTCCCACAGCCTACGCAATACCCCTCCTCACCCCAACGCCACACATTCAGAAATCCAATACTTACTCATCACAGCTCAAGCACCTACCCTAGCAGTCTGGCCTCTAAACACATTTCTCTCTCCACCCCTCGGCCGCTCGTTCCTCACAGCGCCTGGCCGTGCAAGCGTATACTTGGCAAACGCCCTGGCGAGCGCCTTCTTGCAGCTGACTTTCTGACTGCCAACAAAGCTATCGACCGCAACGGCAATGGCGCGGTCCATGTCCTGCGCGCTGCAGTACTCGGACAGGCGCATCTTACAGAAGGCCTCGGAGATACGCATTATGGCTTCGAGATGGCGGACCTGGGGATTCGTCAGCGTCTACTCTACAAACAGCAGAGAAATGTAGTGATGTGATCCGAGTGAACGACGGGACAGAGATGGAGAAACTCACAGTGATAGGATACGCCCCCGTCGCCAAACTCTCCCTCCGCATATCCGCAAACAGCCTCGCCACCTTGTCCTGATCGATCTGATACAGCTTCGGCCGACACTTCTCCCTCGCATACAGGATATACTTCCTCAGCAGCTCCTGCGGGATCTCGCCCTCCTGCTTCTGCACCTGCATCTGCGACTCCGCAGCATCCACCTCCATCGCCTCCCGCTGTGCGGCGCCGCCGGCCCCAGCAGTAGCGTTGGTTGGGTGCGCCCTGCCATGCGAATTGACCACGAAATTCGCGAGCCTCTCATCCTCCGCCGGATCCACCGTGTCCCTAACGACACACAAGATGTCGAAACGCGACAGGATCGGCTCCGTAAGCTCGACATTCTGCGCGAACGGCAGTGTACTATTGTACCGTCCTCCGATCGGGTTCGCCGCCGCCACAATCGCACAGCGTGCCTGCAAGGTCGTCACAATCCCGGCCTTGCTGATACTGATCGTCTGCTGCTCCATCGCCTCATGAATACTCGTCCGATCCTGGTCGTTCATCTTGTCGAACTCATCAATAAGACACGTACCCCTATCCGCCAGCACCAGCGCCCCTCCCTCCAGCGTCCACTCCGACGTCATCGGATCCCTGCGCACACTCGCCGTCAGCCCAACGGCGCTGGCGCCCTGACCCGTCGCGAAGACAGCCCGGTGCGCCGTCTTCTCGATGTACTTGAGCACCTGGCTCTTGGCGGTGCCCGGGTCGCCGAGCAGCAGGATGTTGATGTCGCCGCGGATCTTGTGCTTGCCCTGGGCCTCCTTGCTCACGCCGCCGAAGAGGCTCAGCGCCACCGCCGTCTTGATGTCCGTGTGCCCGTAGATGCTGGGCGCGATGCTGTTGATGAGTTTTTCGATGATGTGCGGGTCTTTGGAGAGGGCGCGGATGGCGCGCTCGTCGGCGTCGGTGAGGCGGAAGCCCGCGAGCTGGTCGTGCGACTTGACGACCTGGTTGGCTTCGAGGATGGTGGCGAAGACGGGGAAGCCGTTTTTGTTGTTCAGCGAGGCGTCGTAGTTGTTACGGTAGATGCCCGTGATGGAGACTTCTTCGCCCGGTTTGGCCGAGTCGATGAGGTCCCAGAGGAGGATCACTTCGCGGTGACGGGGAAGGCGACCGGCGGGGACGGTGCCGGGGGATTCTTGGAGCGTGAGTTTTTGGTAGTTGCGGTAGACTGTCTTCTCGGAGTTGAGTGTGAATGGGCCTTTGGATTGGCAGTTTTGGCAGAAAGACACTTTGACTTCCACGTTTGAGTCTTGTGGGAATGGACCGAGAGTGATGCCGCACTTTGTACAGTCGAACTTGACATACTTGAGTTGAGGGAAGACACCGCTACGTCGGGTAACGACTCCACTGACGCGAACGAGGCAGTTCAGATGGCTTTGACGGAGCTGGCGAAGGGTGTATTGGACGGGAAGATCCGTGATACGGACGTGAATTTCCGAATGAATCCGCTCGTAGTCGGGATAGTGCAGTAATGTAACATCCATAGCCACCTGGTCAAATATCTTGAGCATCTCAGCAGGCGCATTGGCCAGGAAGTATGCCAAAGTAGCCTTGGACTCGGCGAGATGGTCAAAAGAGACCTCGAGCGACTCTGCGTTGACTTCTCCTAGAGTACGCACACGTGTGCCGTAAACAGATATGCCGTTCTCATCAGTGTATTCAGTCAGGAAAGACTTGAACTCTCGAGCGATTGTCTTGTGCACGGCCGGCTGGGCAACCCAGTCGGTCAAGCTGGCAGCTTTGACGTCTTGCAGTGCTTCAAGTGACAGCTCTTCGTTCATGATGTCCTCAGCCATGTCCATGTCATCCTGGTCCTCGTCGTAGCGATGTCTTCGTCGCCGAGGCTGTCTCGTGAGATCAACCATGCCATCGTCGTCTTCGTCCTGCAGGAAAGCGGCGGGCATCTGGCGCTGCCTAGCAAGCTCGCGGTCACGGCGGTTCAGGCGAGCCTCGAGCTGTCTGCGCGCCGCCATATCCATGTCGTCGTAATCCTCGTCGTCAATGTCGCGGCCTTCGTACTGGTCATCTTCACGTGATCGGTAGTCGCGCTCGAAGTTGTCGGCGAAGAGATCGATGCCGGCCTCGTCTTCGGCCATTTCATCCGCGTCGTCGATGTCGCCGATAAGGTCCTCATCCGGGTCGATACCTTCATCATCGTCCAAGCCTGAAGGGAAGATGGGTGGGGATGAAGCAGGCGCTGTGTGGTATGATCAGCCGGCGGTTCAGTCCAGTGAAGGCATGTATGCTCACGACTAGAAGGAGGCATTGCTGACGAAGAAAGCTCATCGTCTTCCGGCTCTCGCGCCCTCTTGCGTCGATTCATGTCAGATGTGCCGCGGTTCGCAGCTGAGGCGCTGGGGCGTAATGGTGAACTGGTCGAGGTTAGGACTGCGCGCAAACGCACACAAGGGGACGGAGCTGGCGGGTAGAGGACGAAAGTGACTTTACCTCATTGTCGCATGTACAGTGATTTGTGAACGTAGAAGGAGCGATGGATACAATGTATGACGTTCTCAAGTTCTGAGAAGATGTGTTGGATACATGTGGGTGCGGGCTGGATAGTGGGAGGTGTTGGCAGAGAAACCGATGCCCGCGCACGCGTCGAGGACGCGCTACCGCGTAAAGTGGCGCATTAGCTAATCCCATTCACCATCCATCTGCTGCACCCATTTCACTACACTACCCGATATACGTGATCTCCAGTATCTGCCCTATCTTTGCGACCTCGCTCGAATATTTGTTTCGTCGCGACACCTTTGCTGCGTATTTGCTACAATGGCTGCACCAGGTTCTGCGCCGAACTCCAACGATTTTCTTGCTAGAACCAACAGCATCTCGCAAGCTTCAGAAGATTCGCAAACCGCCGAAGAGTGAGTTGTCTATTTTTCGTACCTGGGGTTACTCACCACTAACATGTTTCAGTTTCATCAACAGCCAGCTGCAGCTAGAAGCTGATGCGCGCGAGGCCCTCCCATATGTACGTGTGCCCGAAGCACCATCATCTTACTTAGGCCTGTACTGACCCGATACCAGCAATTCGACACATGCACACGCCCACTCGGCGCACTACGACAGATCCTGTTCTCCTGCCTAACCTGCAACCCGCCTCCGTCATCCCCATCAGAACCCTACACACCCGCCGGCGTCTGCTATTCCTGCTCCATCTCCTGCCACGGCGAGCACACTCTCGTCGAGCTCTTCAACAAGCGCAACTTCGTCTGCGACTGCGGCACCACCCGGATACAATCAGACGCGCCATGCACTTTGCGCCTGAACGAAGAGACAGGGACGAGGGGAGGAGTGCGCGCTGAGAAACCTGCCGAGGGCAATAAGTACAACCAGAACTTCCGCAACCGGTTCTGTGGTTGCGGTGAGGATTATGACGCGCATCAGGAGAAGGGCACGATGTTCCAGTGCTTAGGGCTAGGGACGGTGGAGGATGGGGGTTGTGGCGAGGACTGGTGGCATCCGGAATGCATTGCTGGACTTAGGCGGGATTGGTATAAGAAGAGCTTGGCCAAGAGCGAAGACGAATCGTACGCAACCAATGGTTTGTCGGCGGGCATCACAGCAGAGGAATCGGCAGAGACATCAGCGCTCGTCGCAGCCACAGCCCCAGCAATCCTCGAACCCACAGCCGAAGTCTTGGACGATTCGGATCCTCCACTACCCCCTGGCTTCCCTGATGAAGACGCCTTCGAGCATCTCATCTGCTACAAATGCACTGACGCCTTCCCCTGGATAAAGCGATACGCCGGGGCACCGGGCTTTCTTCCACCTCTGTCCTACCAACCCTCCGCCAACGGCACAGGCGCAACAGAAGAAACCATGACAGCGTCACCACAAGCCGCGTCCGAAGCCTCGCAAACTGCCGCGATTCCTGCGACATTAGCCGCAGACGAGTCCTCATCCAAGAAGCGAAAAGCACCCGAAGACGAGGCTTCAGCAGATTTACCAGACGCACCCTTAAAGCGCCAACGAAGCTCCGATGATGCGCCCCTGCAAGCACAAGAACAACAAACCCAAGAAGAACCCCGCGCCCAACCCACCACCACCTGCCGCTACTCCACCCTCCCCCCAGCCCCCACCGGCCGCCTGACCCTCTTCCTACGCGACGATTTCCGCGACCGCCTGTGCCGCTGCGTCGCGTGCTTCCCGCAGCTAGCCTGGCACCCGCAGCTGCGGGAAGAGGAGGAGACGTACGAGCCGCCGATGTCGGAGGACGGGGATGGCGGTGCGAACGGCGGCGGGAGCGTGGGCACGGGGAGTCTGCTGGAGAGGGGGGAGGCGGCGCTGAGCGCGATGGATCGGGTGCAGGCGCTTGGTGAGTGGATCCTTGTTTCTTTTCTTTTCCCCTATCCTTCCCTCTTGGATGTCTTTTCCAGCAGAGGGACTGTGCATGTCCACATATTCGGAACCAACAGAGATACTAATGCGGCTTCGGTGCAGCGGGCGTGCGCGCGTATAATCATGTTAAGGACCAGTTGAAGCCGTTCCTGCAGTCTTTTGCTGAGAGCGGCAAGGCCGTTGGTGCCGAGGATATCAAGGCTTATTTCGCGAAGCTGAGGGGTGATGCTGAGGCTATGAAGGCCGCGGCTGCGGGCGCTCTTGGCATGGGTGGAGGGGAGGATGAGGATGGTGGGGACGGGGACAATAGGAGAGAACAGAGTGGTGAGTAGCTCTTTCTCTAACGTCTTTGGTTAGTGTTCCCGATCATAATTGCTTGTTGCTAACGGAGTCGGTGTAGGATACTGAGAGTTGTTCTAGCATTCTGAAGTGTTTTGAGAGCACTGAATTGGGATGCGGACGGGATTTTGAGGCATGTGGGAGTCAGGTATACCGGGGGAACCATGTAGATGCCCTCACGTATATTCCAAGAAAATACCCAAGACAACCAGCACACGCACCATTTACATCAACCTGAGACTCAATCATTGCTCCTGGGCCGAGAACTGCCAACTGAACACCAATCAAGCCTGGACACCTACATTCTTCTTCCTCCGCACCTCTAACGTAGCCGTGAGCGGTGGGAACGAAAAGTCGCTGACCTGCAAGTTCTCTGGTCTTTTCTCGAGCGGTCTGATCTCGTAATGCAGCGCGATATACGCCAGGAAAATCTTGAGCTGCTGCGCGGCAAAGAAGCGGCCAGGGCTGTGAAGCAGCGTAGGACGTCAGCAAACCCCATATATGCAACGAGACACCCGGTTCTGTTCGTCCCAAATCGACAGAGACGAAGGGCGTTCCGGATGCTAAGGAAAGAAGTCAAGTGAACCAAACTCACCAAGCATCCCTCCCATGCCCAAACGCCAAAAAAGTCTCCCCAGTACTCACAAGCCCCAAACTCTTCTCCCTCAGCACGTCCTCTCTCCCTCTCCTCCCCTCCCCCTCCTTTCTTTCTTCCTCCTTCCCCTCCCTCGCCTCCCTCTCCCCACAAAACCTCTCCCCCTCCCACACCCCCGGCCCCTCATAATTCTCCGGATCCATATGAATCCCCTGAACCGGCACACCCACCCACGCGCCCCGCGGCACCCACGTCCCGTCCGGCAGCACCAGCCCCTCGGGCGGCATGACCTCGTGCATGAGGCTGCGGCCGCCAAAGCCCCAGAGGCGCAGGGACTCGCGGACGGCGGAGTCGGCGCGGTGGAGGTTGGAGACCGTGGTGCGGGTCCAGGGGCCGTCGATGCTGACAGCAGCAGCAGTGGCTGGAGCAGCGGCAGCAGTAGCGGTGGAAGGAGGAGAAACGTGGCTGTCGGCTCGCAGCGCGGCGGCAGCCTCCTCGCCAATGCGCGCCAGATACCGCTTTTCGGGCGGACTGGCCGCGATGTCGAAAAGGACGTTCGTCATAGTGAGTGCGGAGGTGGCGAGCGCGGCGAAGGACAGGAAGAGCAGGCGTCCGGCGATAGTATTGGGTGTGCGGTCCGCCGGATTCTCTGCGCGCATCGCAGACTCTGTAAGCATCTCAAGGAGTGTGAGCGGTCCATCCTCATCCCCATCCTCCCCCTCCCCCTTCCCCTCCTCCCGTCGTCGCCTCATCATCTCGATCTTCCTCTCAATAACCGGCACCAACCACCTCCCGCACCGGCGCTCCTCCACCCCCACCGCCATCGCCATCACCCTCCCCAGCACCGGCTTCAGCACATCCGGCACCAGCAGCCGTATCAACGCCCCCACAACTGTAACCCTATGCCCATGCCTCGCGACCGCCTCAAGATATCCCTTATCCTCACACAACGGCATCCCAACAAACACCCTCCCCATCACCCTCAGCACAGCTTCCTGCATCGTATCCTTCACCCTCACAACCCTCCACTCCTCCGTGTCCACGCCCCACAACTCATCAATACTCGCACCAACATCCCTCACCATCCCCGGCACAAACGCGCCCAGCCGCCTCGTCAGGTCCCCGCGCACGATCCCGTTGTGCGCGCCGCGGTTCTGCCAGACGCGAGCCGGGGCGACGTAGCGCAGGGCCATAGCAGCGTCGCGGAAGGGGTGCACGCTCAAGCTTGCTCGGGGCTGGCGCAGGAGCCAGGGGATGTGGGAGGGAGGGAGGAGGAGCTCGGGTTTGAACGTTACGGTGGGGGTGGCCCAGATTTTGTTGTTCTTGCTGTACTGTGCGCGGGGATGTTCAGCGCGAATTGATGTTGTTGGATGAGTGGGAAGGGGGGAGGGGGGGTTACGATACGTACTTTGGTGTAGCCTTCGTCGAGGTATGAGCGGCCGAGGTGCCATTCGCGGAGGTGGGCGCGGGTTTGGGAGAGGACTTCGCGGCGGAGGCCGATCTGGGGGACGGAGGGGGGGAGGTGTCTGTGGGCTACGGCCCGGCGGTGGAGAAGGTAGATTAAGACGAGAAGGATCGAAGCGATCAGAACGGGCTGAGCAGGCAGGTCAGGTGCCATGGCGTGGGATAAGGGACACTGCACGAGCCGAAACTGAGAATGAAAGTGAGTAACGGAAGCTGCAGGGAGAGTTGACAAGCTCGTAGTGTGGTATCAAATTAGGATATGGTACAAGGCAGATTGGACTAGAGTTACATGTTGAAGAGCAGCCTAATATATGTAGCGGCTGTTGGATGCATGGAAGGCTGCCAAGCATCTTGGCCTCGTATTGTTTTTGAGTAGAGAGATCGATCACTGCTGTTCAAAGACACTGAAGCCAGGATGGAGTTTCCTGGAGATGCATGGCAGGTTCCAATGAACAAGTAGATGATAGTGGAAGAGAAAGATCGAGGTCGCTAAGGCAGCTCTCGTACGACAGGCAGCCATTATCTGCCCGCCCAAAGCAGTAATGCTTGCGAGATGGCCCCCCACGAGCTTGCGAAGCGCTGACGACTGTTTTACACAAAGGAAGAAATGGCATGCTGTTCACGGCATACTCACCGTAAGTCTAATGGCTGCCAGTAAAGTGTTGCCTAGCCACCTCAAATTTTCCCTCACGCTGTGCCCTGCGCGATTGTTCGACCGTACGCCTCAATCTTGCCCCTTCTTCCAGCGAACATGGTGTAGCTGCTGCCGACAAGAGGAGCTATAACCGAACCCGGATTGTGCAGATACATTTTGGTTGCTAGCTCTTGATAGAGCACCTTCATGGTTTGCTGTATGTGCTTGATAGCGTATCCCTTTCTGCCCAGATCGTTGAAGGCGTCGGCCGGATCCTGCAGACAGAGTAGGTACGGCTGAATCGGGTCTATAATGCTCAGTTGCTCCTGACCTTGTAAGACCTGCGCAACACTGTTAGGCCTGAGATTAAGTGGATGTGGAGTCTGACGTACGATTTTGTCCTGAAGTTCTGCATCGGCTTCGAGGTATGGGGAGAAGGACTCTTCGTCCGATCCAAGTTGTTCGGAGACCACTTCCGAAGTCCGCCGTCGACTGGGCGTGGGTTTGCCGAGAGAAGACAGCCTCTTATTGAAGAATTTAGCTGGCTCAACCGAGACAGCCACTTTATACGTGTCGAGGTTTCCATAGAACTCGAAGAAGGACAAAAGGGATTGCGCAACGTCTTCTTGTTTAGATTTGGGTTCATTCCTGAGACTCGCGGCAACCATCATGATGAGACTATAGGAGCCCAAACCTCCGCGAAAAACGTCGGTGAGTCGTCGTATCTCGAGCATGGACCTGACCAAAGTGTACACCGTTTTCAGAGCTGGGATTTCAGTGAGATATTTACTGATGTATTCCCGAGAGAGTGATGTGTCGTTCGAGCACACAATCTGGATTTCAAGGCCCGATTCTACATGTTGCAGAGAGATGAGCGGATATCGTGCGTGTCGGAGCACACAGAGTATGAATCTTGGATCCCTTGCGAGCGTAGGGCATAATGTCTGCAGGGCATTGTTTAGTCTCTTACGAACCGCAAGGCGCGGGGCCTTCTCGGCGTTTTGCACCTCTGCAGGCGGGCAAAGTCTAAGGTCGATGTCTGACGTAGCTACGGCTAAGCCAGTCCGCTGTGATCCAAAGAGTTCCAGTGTGTACCCGGGCTGCATTTCACGGACGACTTGCTGGAGCTCCTTAATCACCGCATCTCTAGCAGCCTGCTCGGCGGCGGTGGGCTGCATATAGGCTGCAAAGCCTTTGACCTCAGCGGTAAGCCTAAGCAGCTGTCAGATACAGATACCCTCGAGGTTGTGTGCGTCATGTACCTTTCCAATGGATGGATGCCCTGCGGTTGCTTGACAGCCCATGGCAATTCCGTCTCCCCTAGCGTCAGGTTGGATATAGGCAGCACGACCTGCCCTTCGTACTCCATGACAGGCTTCGCAGCTTTGGGACTGACACGTCCCCTGCGCTTCCTCTTACGGCCCACTTCTGCAACGTCTTCTGCGGCCGTGACACGACCTGAACCAGTGCCTGCATTAGGGTCCTCCGGGGCATCTCTCCGTCTGACCAGATGTTGGAACCAGTCAGTTGTGTCAGCCGCTTGTGCGTCCCCGAGCGCGATGTCATCATCGTCCTGGGCAGTCTTTTTATCATCCTTCCGTGTCGAGTACTTTATGGCGGGTCTCACGAAGGGTTCGCCCTTGATTGCTGTTACCACTGGACGCACGATAGACGCTCGGTTGAAGGCGCGTTGTGCTTCGAGTGTTGCCTCTAAGCTGTTGGGTATGACGTTGCGGTTCTGAGACTCCCTCCACTTCTTGCCCCAGCGCTGTCTCTGTCCCGCTGCACTAGGGGGAGCTTTTACTCTTCTGACAGACCGACCTTCATGCGTCTGAGTGGACTGAAGCTCCTCTTGACTCCTGACCGAGGAACACGAGAAGTCTCTCCGTCCACTCGGACGACTCAGCGGAACGACGAGCAACTGACATAGGGCCTTGTAGGGTCTGAAGGCATTTGGGGCGCCGCAGACGATGGGCTGATGAACGGCGGGCATCGCACGAACACAAGCTGCTCCTTCGCGGCAGAAAACAGCTGCTCTGGAGCAAGCTCGAGTTTGGAGCTTAGCGTGGGATTCACGTGATATGCACCTTCCTCTCCAAGCTTTTAGCACGAGCAGTGAAGCGAGATGTACAGTCAGATAGGTGCATGTCTTGGATTTCTGTACAGCGCTATGCAACTGGCGGACGACAAGCACCTAGCATATGCGCAAATCCCACTGAACGCTCGAGGGACTACCTTACCTTAGGGCAGCGATCACCTGGTGAAGCACGTGGCCTGGCCGTTTAAAGTTGTGGCTCATGAAATTGTCATAGCGGGGCATTCCGCGGGCCACTGCAGCTGCTGCTCGATCTCGCACATCCCCCACTGACAGCCCTTCAACTACCACATCTCTCAGCTTCTTTGCTATAGAGCCGCTCTTCCCCAGCTGGCAACACTGCATCCTTCGATTCATCCAACTGCTCAGGCCAGCTGTGTGTTCGGATCGTAGTGCCCGCCATTCACATCCTTACCCGTCCACCGCTGCACAAGCTTGGCGTTTGAGCTCGTGAAAACGCATTATGTCAGAGTGAAGGCACTGCTACAAACCCCCCCCAAACACATTGCTCCTTATTGCTAGCTGCCGAAGAATCCTTTGCCAGGACAGGTATGTCTTCACCTCGTATTGCTGTGCGCCTCTGTCCCTGGTTGCTCTCTTCGTCTGCTCCTTCTCTCTCCATGACAACCACAGCCGTCAACCGCTAATCACCCAAAATGCAGCGAGGCACGTACGACTGCAGACCAATGTCTCTCCCACAGCGTCCCGGAGCCCAGGACCGGCAGCCATCCACCCATCCCGCTCTCCGCCCAAACATCACCTCGGTCCCTGTCACGCCAGGCGTGCACGACAGTGGTCGTTCAGCCTACTTCCAGCCCGATGGAAAGTCCGACGGTACTGAGCTTCACTTTGACCCTGAGCAGGCTCCTCCTGGCCCACACTGGAACGCCAATTCCTACTTCTCCCCTTCCAAGGAGGACGATGTCAGGCCTAGTTCTCCCACAGAAATGGCAGCCGGCGCACGCTCTGGCGAAGAGCTCCTGCGTCGCCTGAGCCTGCCGGGCGAGTCTAACAAGAAGCCGGATCTCGCAGATGTGGACCCCAGGGCTGCTCACCCTGCCCTGAACCTTAGCGGAGACATCATCAGCGCGACCTTCTGCGTGCCCTACGACATCGGCTATGCCCCAGGGGTTGACTGGGTATGCGATCCCTGTTGGCACACGCATGTCTCGCGCTGACCAGTAGCAGGAACTGAGATTGCGTCGCGGCACTTCTGCCCTTTTCGACTCCTTCTCCTATCTTGCGTCGGCCTCCTCTCCCTGGAACCATACCCTCGTTGGCTGGACTGGGGAACTCAGAGCACTTCCAGGCGCCGAGAAGGTGTCCGAGTCTCAAGACCGTCAGAATACCGCTGCTGCCCCGCTCAACAGAGCATCCGCACCCATTCCGGTAGATCCAAACGCAAAACCACCCGAGCCAGGTCAAGCGGACGGTATCAGAATTTCCCTGTCTGATAGACAGCGCCTCGAAAAACAGCTTGAGCGCGATCATGGCGGAAAGATCGTTCCAGTCTGGTTGTTTGACGAGTTTGATGAGAAGAACGATACTGGCATTCTGAAGGAGCAATCACGATGGCGTCGCTTTGCCGAGCATGAGCTGTATTCCTTGTTCCATTACAAGCAGAACGAGCCGACGGATGGTCGCATGGTGAGGAAAGCGTGGGCGGATTATTACAGGATGAACAAAGCGTTCGCGGACCGGATTCTTGACATCTACAAACCTGGAGACATCATCGTTATCCACGATTACCACCTCCTACTCCTCCCGAGCCTGTTGCGCCAACGGCTTCCGAGTGTCTATATTGGTTTCTATCTGCACGTTCCATTTCCTAGCAGCGAATTCTACCGATGTCTCAGCCGCAGAAAGGAGATTCTTGAAGGCGTACTAGGTGCCAACATGATCGGCTTCCAGTCGTACAGCTACTCGCGGCACTTCTCGTCCTGCTGCACTCGTATACTAGGCTTCGATTCGTCCTCCGCTGGTGTAGATGCCTATGGCGCACATGTAGCAGTTGACGTCTTCCCTATAGGGATCGATGCTGCTGCCACTCAGAAAACAGCTCTCGCTGATCCCGAAGTGGCGAACAAGATTGAGGGCATTCGTCAGCTCTACGCAGGCAAGAAGATCATTGTTGGGCGTGACCGACTGGACGCCGTACGAGGTGTGGCACAGAAGCTCCAAGCTTTTGAAATGTTCCTTGAGCGTTACCCTGAATGGCACGAGAAGGTCGTCCTCATCCAGATTACGAGCCCGAGCAACATACTCAACAGCAAGGAGGAGGATTCAGATCAGAAGCACGTCAACAAAATTTCAGATCTGGTGGCGACTATCAACGGGACCTATGGCTCGCTCAGCTTCTCCCCGGTTCAGCATTTCCCTCAGTACCTGTCGAGAGCAGAATACTTTGCACTTCTTCGTGTCGCCGACGTGGGTCTCATCACCAGTGTCAGGGACGGCATGAACACGACCAGTCTTGAGTACGTCATATGCCAGCGCGACAACCATGGGCCGCTCATCCTGTCTGAGTTCTCCGGCACCGCAGGCAGTCTCGGTAGCGCTATCGTCGTCAATCCATGGGACTTCGGAGGCGTCGCGGATGCAATCAACGACGCTCTAACGATGCCCGACGAGGATAGACAAGCTCAGCATGAGAAGTTGTACAACCACGTGGTGAAGAATAACGTTCAAGCATGGACGAACAACTATCTCAAGCGGCTGATGACAAACCTCGCTTCCTTCAATCAGTCTGCGGCTACGCCTGCATTGGACAAGGCTAAATTACTTTCAACATACAACAAGGCAAAGAGACGGTTGTTCATGTTTGACTATGATGGCACGTTAACACCCATCGTCAAGGATCCACAGGCAGCCATTCCATCGGACCGGGTGCTCAGGACACTCAAAACGCTTGCTTCTGATCCTGCAAACGCTGTCTGGATCATCAGTGGCCGAGATCAGGCTTTCTTGGACGAGTGGATGGGTCACATCACGGAGCTCGGCCTCAGCGCGGAGCACGGCAGCTTCATGCGCGCACCCAAGAGCCGGGACTGGATCAACCTGACGGAGAAGGAGGACATGAGCTGGCAGAGCGAAGTGCTCAAGACCTTCCAGCAGTACACCGAGAAGACTCAAGGTATGCGTTTACTGAACTGGCGGAGAGGAGCTTCACATTTACTAACTGTCGTGTGCAGGCTCGTTCATCGAGCGGAAGAAGATCGCCCTGACGTGGCACTACCGCCGCGCCGATCCTGAGTACGGCGCGTATCAGGCCCGCGAATGCCAGAAGCAGCTGCAGAACACGGTGGCCAAGAAGTGGGACGTCGAAGTCATGACGGGCAAGGCCAACCTCGAGGTGCGGCCGAAGTTCGTGAACAAGGGCGAGATTGCACGGAGGCTCGTTCTCGAGTATGGGGACAAGCCTGAGCAAAGGCCAGAGTTTGTGCTCTGTCTTGGTGACGATTTTACTGATGAGGGTGAGTTGATTCGCATAACGCGTTCTGTTTCTAATCGACACGACGTTTCTGACGCTTCAGCAGATATGTTCCGATCGCTCCGGCAGTCCAAACTCCCAGAAGAGCACGTCTTCTCGGTCACGGTGGGCGCCAGCTCCAAGCAGACGCTAGCTAGCTGGCACCTACTCGAGCCTGCGGATGTCATTGCCGCTCTCGCGCTGCTGAACGGGTCGACTGACACGTCCAACATCGGGCCAGTCGCTGTTGTGGAGGGGACCGTGCCGGATGCGGCGAGGTTGTGAGGAGGGGGGTTTGCATGTGTAGACAAAGTTCACTTCATCTCTGCAGATATTCCAGAAGTAGTAGTGGTAGTTGGGGTGGCACATTTCTGATAGCTCGAGCCGCAGGCGCAGACGCTGCGCTGCGCTGAACATAACATATAAATCGCATCATAGTACTCCGAAGGATCCGTCCGTGCTCGACAGACGGCAGATCAATGTGACAGGAATGTGGTGGAATGTTTAGTGATCCATCCGGCGTACCTAGATAAGTGTGTATGCCCTGATTGATACTGAGCGTCGAACGTCGCAGACCACGGTCCAGACTCATTGCTTTCTCCTGCTTTCCCCAGAGCTTGGCAGTAGCTTGGCGATATCACTTGGCACCGGACGTTGAAGATCTGCGTCATTCGGCTCAATTCACTTGTAACCTTTATATCAAAACGCAGTGAAATACTGGTGAATGGTAGCAGGCGAAATCGGTTGTTGAGAGCAGCGAAGGAGCTGAAACGTCGCCCTTGGAACGGGGCCCCTCATCACGTCATGCGTGCCTGCATGTTCCCTGGTTAACCTTACAGACACAACTTCCACTTGTCCACATCTTAGGTTCCACCTTTCTTTCAAGATTCACATATAGCTAGCCACCAATCTTGAAACGCTTGACTCACTCTCTTCTCGCTTCATCAATTGAACCTTATCTTCAAACTTCCACCCCCCCTTGCTCAAGAACCACATACCCACAATGGCCGGCTTCATCTCTAACGTCCTCTCCAACCTCACCAGCAAGGACGACAACTACCAACCCCAAAACTACGGCCCCACGAACCCCTACACCGACGCATCCAGCGGCGGCCATGGCGCCAGCCACGGCCCCCCGCCACGCGTGCCCCCGCCCTGGGTCGCCCGCTGGGATCCCCAGGCCGGTCGCTGGCTCTTCGTCAACGAGGTGACGGGCGTGCGCACGTTCGAGCACCCGGGCGGCGTGGAGCAGGAGGCGGGCTATTATCAGGGTGGGCCGCCGCCCCGTGGAGGGTATGGAGCGGGGTACGAGCAGAGAGGAGGATATGAGGGGCAGCGGTATGGTGGAGAGGGGTATGGAAGGGAGGGCTATGGAGAGCGGTATGAAGGGGAGAGGGGACGTGGAGGAGGACATCATGGGTTGGGTGCGGGGGCTTTGGGGGCTGCGGCGGGGTTGGCGGGGGGGGCGGTGTTGATGCATGAGGGGGGGAGGATGGGTAAGAGGCTTGCTTGTTGGTTTGGACGTGCTGTGGCTGATTGGCGATGCAGAGAACGACTGGGACCGTGAGAAGTATAGGATGGAAAATAGAGTTGGGGAGGGGTTCCAGGACATTGAGGAGTTTCCTGATGATGCTGCGAGGTGGGCTGGCAGGAAGGTATGCTAGTCTCTCTTTGCCCCCTGAGGAACCTTCAGTGTTCATACTCACACTTCACCCACAGGTCCAAGACGTCGAAGATATCCCGCAAGACGTCGAGCAAGATTACGACCGTGCTAAATATGGAATCGAGAACCGCTTCGACAATGCGGTCCAGGACGTTGAGGATATCCCACAGGACTTTGACCAAGGCATCGACAATGCGGCTGGCTGGGCGGGGGACAAGGTTGGAGATGTGGAGCGCTTCGGCGACCGCGTTGACGACTCGTATGATCAGGGTAGGGCGGAGGGTAGGGGTGATGACTGGTGATGCCTGCACAGGACTCCTCGGGCTCGATCTCGAATGACACTCATTTAGTCGTGCTTTGAGTTTTGGTACGATACCTGAGAGCTCTAGGTCATCTTCTGAAGTCCTTTATCCGACCTCACGTGCTTTTTGCTCCGACCGAAGACACACTGCACGACTAGGCTTCCAATACATCGAACGCACATTTACAATCAGCTCCATCAAATGCAGAGTCCAATCGATCTCTTTCTTACTCTTATGTAAGACGGTGTCCAGCATTCACTAAAAATCTTGCGCAGTGTTCCTATTGTGACTACGAACTTCACTCCACTTAAGGAATCACTTAGACTCCACTTCCCTGGCACGTGGCATAGCGTTTGAGAAACACTTTTCCTTTGCTCCCTTCATCTACAGCTGTTGCTAGCAACCTCACCTACACATGCATCCTCTCCCGAGCCTTCTCACTCAAGCTCAGTGATCAAGATCCAACATCTTCCGACGATCACCAGAATTGATCAAACTCCCAAGGCGCACATCAAACACGCAGCTTACAGGTCTCGATTGCAAGTGGAAGTAGTTGCCTAGGTGAGGGTTGTTTGTCGTTCTGTTCTTCTGCTGAAGAGGCTCATTTTGTCCTTCAAGCTTCAACACACACCGCAAGAGCACCAAGCCAACAACGCGACTGTGTGACGTGAATCGCGATCTAGCTACCTCGCCGCCTCATACACAGACACAAAAGCGAGACACTCAGACAACGGTACGAAGAACCGTTTCTATCCTGTTGTAAGATTCACTGCATGCTAATCACAACCTCACAATCAGCGCACAAGGGACGCCCGAGCGTCACTGGCGTCACCACATCTCAATCATGGATAAGATCCCAGTGGAGATACTGACTCTGATCGCCGAGCAATTCCAGCCAATACAGCAGTACAAAACGGAACGGCAGCCTATGCTCAGCGGCCTCCAGAGCTTCCGGCTCGTCTGCCGCGCCTTTCGCGACATCTCGTGGAACCTACTCGCGGCCTTCATAGAAGTGAGGAGATTCAGGATGCGCGAAGCGGGCCTGAAGGAGCTGGGAGCGATATCTCGGCATCCTACAATTGCTCCACTCATCACTCAGATCTCGTTCGGGTTGGGGAATCCTTATTCGAACTTTCCTACTGACATCAATTATCGATTGAGGCATCTGGATCCCAAAAGCGATGCCAGAGAGGATATTCTACGGCTCGTAGATATAATGAGGCGTCAGCGCCAGCGCCGGATGCTAAACCGGAATGTGCTGGATACGCCACATGATTGCAGATTGTTGCTGGCAGCAGTGTTTCTAAGCACTTCTAACCTTCGAAGGCTCACATTCTCGTCTATGTTCTTTCCGGAACTTGGGTGTGATGAAGAGGACCTTTTGTTCAACAGGGTGCACATATGCCCTTCGACAGTTCTGGCCGACCGTAGGTCCAACCAGTTGATGCCTGTGCTCTCAGAAGCAATCAGCTTGACAGGAACCCGGTTGAACACCCTCGACATTGCTCTGCACCTACCCCGTCCAGAGTTTACAGAAGTAGCGAGGCTCATTCCTCCATTCATGTTCGCATCACTTACCCAACTTCGGTTACTACTGTACGTCGAAGGACACCAGGATCCAAGCCAGGATTGGTCACCAGGCCTTGCTCAGCTGCTTGCAATGGCGCCGCAGCTTTCCGAGCTTCATCTGCAGTGTCTATTCAAT
>JAKLMF010000002.1:14032-67117 GCA_022813555.1 Botryosphaeria agaves | reverse complement strand
ATCCTCGCCACCATCCACGAGCGTAAGGTCTTTGGTGTTGGCGCCCAGGTTTCTTTCGACATTGTACTGATAGAATGGGTTCGGATTCCAGGGTGCAATATCATCGTTGCGCTGGCCGAGCTCAACAAGGAGAGATCCAAGTATATTCTTCAGAATGGAGGGCGCTGATGTTCCGTTCAGGTTCAGTAAGAACTGGTTGAAAAGAGTCGACGAAGTTCCCATTACATAGGATACGCTGTCAAAGCCAGCGATGCACTGCTGATCATCCGGAAGCGCGCCATTGCTGAAGTTTGATCCGACATAGCGCATGGGAGCAAAGCCGAAAAGGCCGGGATCCCAGGAGCCAAACTCGTAAGGGGTCATCTCGAATACTGTGGTATTGCTGGGAATGAGCAGCTCATTAGGTGCTCGGCCATCAGCAATGATGATGGGCATTGGTGCATTGCCCTGAGCGAAGAGAGGATCATCTTGCACAGAAGACCAAGTGTATCCTGGAAGATGTCAGTCTGAAGATTTCTATGGAGCCCAGGATGCCTGCGCGTACCTGGTCCGCCGCTCGACGCATTGACTAGCTGGAAAGACAATGCACGCCCCCAGTAGTCCGTAATAGAGGTGTTGAAGCCCGGATCCTTGCCTTCGACCTGGTTGTAGACTGAATCCCAGTATTGTGCTGTAGACAGCAGCTGAATGCGTCCTGTCGCTGGCCCTGTGATTGTTGTTAGCGTTGATCGTACCTCTGGACTGACAAACTTCGTTGGATGAACGTACCGACAAAGATTGAGTTGCCGAACTGCCACAGCGAACCGGATGTGTCTGGAGTAGTATCGATGATATTCTGCACGGATGTGAAGTTGTTTGTGTAAATGCTGCCCACCAGCCAGCTACCACCTGACAGTCCAGCAATATACGTCGCTGACTGCAAGAGACCACCTATCTGACCAGCCGCGGTCGAGTTCGGCGTGCGACTGTCAAAAGCAGCAAGAGCTCCCGCGCCGTTCATCAAAGCTCTGTAGCCACCGCCTGAGAATGCAAGGCCGATGTTGGGGAGTGCAGATGCGTTCTGTGCATTACTGTTGATGTAGGCATCCGTATCAAGACCTGTGATATTCAACCGACGGAGCAGGTCCCGCATGGGGCCAACAGTGTTGTTTCTCCTTGTTTCTAACCATGATGCTTCAGAGGACGAAAGAGTCGCTGCGTTACGGATGGAAGGTCGTTGAGCAGGGCAGTTGACAGAGGATGGTGTGTAGCCATTCGGAGCTTGCGGTGTTGCTCGTTTCCAAGCGTCCAGAGAAGCCCCAACGCCGAATGCAAGCTCGTCCTCTATTGTAGGATGTCGTGGTAGGACAACGCTTGCTATGATATTGTCAGGTCACGTAACGCTGTTGGATTTGGTGTTCTGCGCCTACCGGTAGCTGTCGCGAGCAATGCAGATGCAGTAAATAAGGTCGTCAGGGGCGTTTCGACCTTCATGTTGGAATTGCGAGGATGTCGATCGCGAAATCAGTAACTACAAAGGAATGAAATGCCCAACCAAGATATCCACCGCCCGCCAGGTGGTATAAGAATGCAAAGCTGTGTAAGAAGAGGTTTCGAGGCTTTGTGTATATATCCCGGGTATTCCGGCTGGCTAGTTAGGTGACGTATTTCCAGATTTGTTTGTGCCATGATCCGCGCCATGCCTCTTCAGCTTTTATAATTTTAGATCGGACGCGACTACAAGACCTGGCCCGGTGTCAGATCAAGGGATCTATCCTGCAGGTTGTCGCCAGATATTAATGTTGATCCTGGAGGCACAGTGGGCTTCGCCTCACTAAATCAGCTCTTTCTGGACATCACGAACTGATATATCTGCTCCTACTCACAGACAGTCGCGTGCCTCATGCGATCAATACCTGCGTCAGATATGTCAAGGGCAAGTGCCAAGTAACTACGGACCGCCCCCTGAGCGGCGATCAAACACCAACGCCAAAGCATCGGGCCTTCTCATGTAGCCAATCATGGATCACCCTAGTGTCCAGAATAAGCTTACATACAGATATAACAAATATCAAGTCGAACCTGCACTCATTCTTGAGAATGCGAATATTGGAGAAACAGCCATTACGTTCGACTGGCTAGCAATCCCCACCATAGAGCACTCTCAAGGGATGCTCTCTCCACAGCCGGAGACATCTGCGCAGTTGGTGACATGTACTGCACCATATCAGCGGCGTGATAAGTGGCTGGCTGTGTTGTCTTAGATCTAGATTAAGTCGAGGATGCACTTTGTACGGCTTCTATTGTCGCCGTACTCTTTCCAACTGAGCGGGCCCGTTTTGTCTGTTAACCACGCTGTTTCTTTCTCGACCCTGTCATTGTTCAATACGCCTTCAGAGCGTCAATTCGCCGGATATTGAACGGCCAACATTGTCCAACGATGTCATAAGGGCGCCGCCCTATTATGTTGTATGGCTTCGTAGCTATGTAGGTCTAAGAGACCTAAACTCTGTAGGCGACTGGAGAATACTTTTCTCGTCTTTTCCCAATCGTCTTTCGTTACATGACTCAGTACGTCCCAAGACTTCACTCATGTTTGGTTTGCATCTTTCCCCATCCAGGCAGTTGAGGCTTGCAAATATTCCAGGTGATTGTGCCCCTGTAAAGGGTATGAAAAGTCAACGCACTTCCACTAGTCTCGTCTACTGCTTATCGGCCTTAGAATCGAGGGATCCAAAGGACCATACGCAAAGGGTAGAAAGGCTTCGACGAGTTGATCTGTGCTGGGACAGATGCATGAGAGCTTCATGATAGTGTATGTAATATCATGTGTCCTGAATTCTGTCTGCAATCTATGATGAGCCATCATGTATCTTCGATGCGCTGCGGGATCGATTGGCTCTCGACACTCTGGCTGTGCCACAAAACAGTGATGACAACCTCGTGCAGCTTCTGAGACGGATGACAGCGTTTCAGAGTGCCCCGCGCTTGGAGTGCTCGCGTTGATCTGCCCCGCCAACGTTGCATCATTCTTCATTCCTTGCGGAAATCTTGCACCACACAATAAACATCTTGAACCTCCCCGGAGCCCAACAGCCATTAAATCAACCAGAATTTACTTCATCCCAACGCCGGACTAATCTTGCAGTAACTTACATCTACAATGGTCGATCGTGCTCACAAACCATCCGCGATATCGGCGCCTTCATCAGGGCCACAACCGCAGGTCGACGCCGATAGCTCTCGTGTCAAGGCGACATTACCGACAGGAGAATCAGTAGAGGTCTTGCTATATGGCGCCACGGTAATCTCGTGGCAGTCCAATGGCAAGGAAAACCTCTGGTTGAGCGAGAAGGCGGCGCTTGATGGCAGCAAAGCTGTGCGAGGCGGCATACCTGTCGTCTTCCCGGTAAGAACCTTCACAATTTCCACGCATTCAGTCGCACATCGAGAGAGATTTCAGTGTCTAATTGCATCCCTCAGGTCTTCGGCCCACCCCCTTCCAACCACGCAACCAGCAGCCTACCACAACACGGCTTCGCCCGCAACTCGCGCTGGGAATACCTAGGCAAATCGTCGTCGGAGTCCAACGCTCACTCAAGCACCGGCGACGACAGCGTCAAACTCGACTTCGGTCTCGGCAGCTCGAGCCTCAGCCCCGAAGCCCGCAAAGCGTGGCCGTACGAGTTCGGCCTAGTGTACAGCGTCACGCTGGGCCGGGAGGGCCTGCAGACGATCTTGAACGTGCGGAATGAGGGCAAGGAGTCGTTTGAATTCCAGATGCTGCTGCACACGTATCTGCGAGTGAAGGTGCGTTATACCCCCCGCAGCACCACCAACTACACATTTGGAAGATAAAGTCTATACGCAAGGCTAATCAACGACATCCAGGACATCTCCACAACCACAATCTCCGGCCTCCTCGGCGCAACCTACACCGACAAAGTCCTCGATGCCTCACAGCATCAAGAGTCCTCCTCGGCCCTCCGCATTGCCGGCGAAGTCGACCGCGTCTACCACTCCATCAAGCAGAACACGACGTCGGTGCTGGAAGACGGCAAGCCGCGCTTCGATGTGGTGCGCGACAACCTCGAGGACACGGTGGTGTGGAACCCGTGGCGCGAGAAAGCGAAGGCGATGAGTGACTTCTCGCCGGATGATGGGTACAAGAACATGGTGTGTGTGGAGGTGGGTGCGGTGAGTGAGTGGCAGAGGCTGGAGGAGGGGGAGGCGTTTGAGGGGGGCCAGGTGCTTAGGAGTCTGCTTTGAGAGGGGAGGGGATTGAGGAAGTCGAGGGTGGTGGGAGACAAAATGATTTACTCAGTTGGATTATGATGAAAGGATAGTGCATACCTAGTAGGGGTATGGGCACTGAGCTTGGATGCATCACGAGCGGCTTAGATTACGAACGACGGTCGGTAGGCACTGCCGTCACAGCTCAGGGCAAGAGATCAGGATAGCGGATAGGGAGGCAATCTCATGAATTACGACAATTCCAACTAGAACACGATCGTCCGCTTTATGACAGCTGCCCGTGGTGAGAGTGGTGCAGCTACTACCGACAGCTTCCGTGCTATCGTCGTCGTCTGCCGAGTCGCTGCGAACTCGGCGCAGAGCTCCGGATGGACCTCCGAAGCTACAGATCTCCGAGCGAGCTTTATCATGCTGCGCATATCGGCACATGCATGTGACTTCAGGGCTGACAGGAGGATCTCGGGTCACTGTGGGCACTGGCGGAGTTGTTGAGCGGCAGTTGAGGTCAACACGTCCAGTGATTGAGGGGAGGATTGCCCTATGATTGAAGCTTGGAACGCCGTTGCGGATATCAGACACGGCAAGGTAACGTCAATGACCCTCCTCCTCCACTTACCCAAGGTGAGTGGAGGAGGGGGGTCATTGACGTTATCGATTGAACGGCAGCGCTAACACCTAGCCGAGACCCTCGTGGTGGTGCGCCATCTCCACCATGATGCAGCCCGAGCAGCGACAACATGTCGCAAAGACCGTGGGATACGTTGGCTAGGTAGGAGTAGCTGCTGCGTGACTCACGAGTATGAGTGTGAGGCTCCATCTGCAGCAGCCCTGTCTTCAACAAACGCGGATTCGGGCAAGCCACATGGCGATCGGCAGCCGCATGCCACGCAGCAGCGAGCAGCATGTGCCTGTTCTCGCTGGCCGCGCAGCTCACCACCAGGAAAGCGGGTTGATGGAGGTACAACAGTACACGCACTCAAATGCTGGCGTATCTTGTACCTCCCAGCGCGGCCGAGCATGGATGGGCAATGCTTGCCCTAACCCCTCACAGCTCATTGGAGCAGGATCCCACGCAGCCTCGTAAAACATGACTGGCTGAACCACCCAGTTTCCCCGCACAAGAGTATACAGAGGTACATGTTACAAGACCAGGCCCTGCTCCCACCGGACGCGC
Organism: Botryosphaeria agaves; assembly: GCA_022813555.1. Taxonomy (NCBI): domain Eukaryota; kingdom Fungi; phylum Ascomycota; class Dothideomycetes; order Botryosphaeriales; family Botryosphaeriaceae; genus Botryosphaeria; species Botryosphaeria agaves. The sequence continues at coordinate 61,710 of JAKLMF010000002.1, read as the reverse complement.
GCCGCCCCAGGGTCCTCTCCTCAACCTTAAGCACGGCTGCCAGCTTCTCTTTCAGCCGCTTCAAGTACCCTTTCTCACACCTTTTGCTTCGTCACTGAACACCGTCAGCCGTTGAGAGCAGCAGCGTTCTTATATCTCAGCCGTGCCTCTTTGCTGTCTTACTGCCGCTCTCGACTTCCGCTGCATTACACCGGTTTTAGCTCTCGCCGGCATCACATGTAGGCAATACACCTTCTCCTCATGTTCATGCGGGTACCTTCGGGATCGACGGTTATGGCCTTCCGTTTCCCCAGTTCCTGTTCGACTGTCTTTCCGAACAGCGCCGCTGTTATATGAGCCTGACATGCCCAACAACTTGCTTGCTGTTCATGGCCGTCGCTCAACAGGACACTTCTCACCAGCAGTACTAACCGCGCCGCAGTGGTAACCACCTGAAGCCGCCAGAGGCATAGTCTTGACACCGGCATAGACTAAGCGCTCACCTTCCACTTCCTCCTAGCATTTCCACCTCCACCTCCACACCCACACCCACCTCCACCACCACCACCACCACCATGTCCGGAGCCGGCGCCTCCGCCATCGAAGCCGCCAAGCGCAAATCCGAAGCCGTCCTCACCACCGCCAAAGAAACCCTCACCGACGCCCCCGTCGCCCTCAAATCCGCCGCCGAGAACCCCAAACAAGCCACCACCGACCTCCTCCACACGCCCGCCATGCGCGCGGCCCTGCCCTTCATCAACGGCGGCCTCGCCGGCATGACCGCCACCACCTGCATCCAGCCGATCGACATGGTCAAGGTGCGACTGCAGCTCGCCGGCGAGGGCGTCAAGACCGGCCCGAAACCCACCCCGCTGAGCGTCACGAGGGAGCTGCTGGCGAGCGGGCGGGCGCTGGACTTGTATACGGGCTTGAGCGCGGGCTTGCTCAGGCAGGCGGTGTACACGACCGCGCGCCTCGGCTTCTTCGACACCTTCATGGACGCGCTGAAGACGCGGGCCGAGAAGCAGGGCGCCGCCGTCGGCTTCAAGGAGCGCGCTGGCGCGGGCCTGGCGGCTGGAGGCCTCGCCGCTGTGGTCGGGAATCCGGCGGATCTCGCGCTGATTAGGATGCAGAGTGACGGGCTGAAGCCGAAGGCGCAGCGCGCCAACTATAAATCCGTCATTGACGCGCTGACGCGCATCGCGAAGGCCGAGGGCGTCACGGCGCTATGGTCCGGCTGCTACCCGACCGTCGTGCGCGCGATGGCGCTGAACTTCGGGCAGCTGGCGTTCTTCAGCGAGGCGAAGAACCGGCTGAAGGAGACGAGTCTGGCGCCGCGGACGCAGACGCTGACGGCGAGCGCGGTGGCGGGGTTCTTCGCGAGTTTCTTCAGCTTGCCGTTTGATTTCGTCAAGACGAGGTTGCAGAAGCAGACGAGGGGGCCGGATGGCAAGTTGCCGTATCAGAGCATGACGGACTGCTTTAGGAAGGTGGCGAAGGATGAGGGACTGCTGAGGTTTTATCGCGGGTTTGGGACGTATTATGTGCGCATTGCGCCGCATGCGTGAGTTCGCCCTCCTCTGTGTTTGGTGGTTGGGGGATGATGACTGACGGCGCGTTCCTTACAGGATGGTGACGCTCATCGTTGCGGACTATCTCGGCTTCCTCACCAAGTGAGGCAATAGACTGTGGGGTAGATGCGGTTGCCTTCGGAGGCGGTTGATGGTTTGGTGTTTGATGCTTAGTACTTGATTCATGCACTAGGACTGCATACCCCGGGTCTCTCTTTTGTTCCTTTCTCTTCTGCTGGACGGGTTGATATGGACATATGGTGTGGAAATTTTGTATCTGGAGGCTCATAAAGATATACTTTCCTATTCTTACATTCCCGGCGTTGATATTGGCGTTCGTCTGATGTGATAGACAGCACTAGCTGCTATTGAAGACTTTGCCCAACAAAGAAATCTCTTGCCAACGCTGTGCGGGCGTTGTTCTGGTGAGGTCCTGTAGGCAGATTGATCAGAGATTTACTGTCTCGCTCGCGCTGTAAGCCACGACATAGGCATCTGCTGGATTTCCTCGTAGCACTCGTTGGATCTATCTGTCATTGACGCCTTACATACCCTCTATTGGTAGCCTGCGCGTGCCCTCTGCATCATTCGTGTCAGTCGTGACGTACCTACCCCCTATATCCATCACGCCCTCTAGATCTTCTGACGACTCATGCCGTATGCATTTTTCACGCCTCACCTTCTACACATGATGCATCCTCCAGCCCCACCGAGAAATGCCATCCTCCGCCACTTTAATACGACGAAGGCAGTATGCACAGCCTGCCTCCATCAACAACCAGTATATTGCCATTCACATACGCCCCCGCTCTCGACGCAAGATACAATATGGTACCAGCCATATCCTGCTCATCCCCCGTCCTCTCCGCCGGAATAAACGTCTTATCAAACGTGCCCTCCTCACCCGCATTCTTGCCCTCGAGCAGCGGCGCCGAAATCTCCGACGGAAACACTGCACCCACAAATCAGCATCCGTGTACCACCATCTTCATCCCCCCCACCTCGCTCTTCCAAAAAGCGGAGGGTGGGGCAAAAGCAACGTACATCCCGGCGCCAGCGCATTACACCTAACCCCCCACGGCACCAGCCCCGTCGCCAGCATCTTCACCAAGTGGTGCGTCGCCGCCTTACTCGCGTTATACGCCCACCCGGCCCCGACAGCCCTGTTAAACCCCGCGATGCTCCCCGTCGCGACGATCTGGCTGCGCACCCCGGCGGGCATGTTGCCCTGCTTGTTGCCGGCGTCCAGCAGGCCGAGGAAGGCGAGGGCCGTGTAGTACATCGCCGTCGTGTTGAGGTGCAGCGTCTGCGTGAAGGAGGTCATCGGAATGGAGAGAAGGGCGGCTTGGAAGTCGGGGAGGGAGGCGTTGGGGGGGAGGGGCGGTGGGGAGGGGCCGGAGGTGCCGGAGTTGGCGATGAGGAGGTTGATGTAGCCGACGTCGGATTGGATGTGGGCGGCGAGGGATTGTAGGGAGGTCTGGGAGGTGACGTCGCCGGGGAGGGCGACGATGTTGCCGGTTGCGCAGGCGGAGGCGGCGGCGGAGAGTTTGTCCTCGCGACGGCCGATGATGTAGACTTTGTGGGCGCCGTTGGCGGCGAGGGCGCGGGCCATCATCAGGCCGATGCCTGGGGGGGTGTGAGATGAGGGTGAGAGAGGATGTCGGTGTAGTTAATGACTACCTGTGCCTCCGCCTGTGATTACGGCGACGATGCCTTTGACGTCGAAGAGATTCTGGACTGATATGGGAGAGGACATCTTGAGATCAATTTAGAGCTGAAAGTTGAGGAGAAGTTAGACGGATACAGAAGAAGTGTTAGAGAACGTAAGAACTGGAAGGACGTGAGAAAACAACTAGATCTATATCGTGTGATAGGAAAAGGTAGCACAATGGTCAAGCTTTCGGAGAGTTTGAATGATTTCGGAGGGTTTGGATGACGCGCATCGGCGGATCGGCTCAACACGAAACGTTCGCGACATCTGAATGGATCTCTGACCCTTCCCACAACCTCCTCGTTGACATGGCACACATGCCTGGAACAGTTTTCTAGGAGCCGCTGAACGGAAAGAGCAGAGTGACCAGCCTCCAGCTTCGGAGTTCCCCAGCGCATCTGCCGTTTGTAACCATACTTCGTCACAAGAACGGTTCGACGACGCGATAGAACGACTTAGGATGCTCTTGCTCTAGCTCATGGTCTCCGGGTTCTGCAATCAGGAATGTTACAACGAAGTCCCGGTACTACGCTCTACTGGGTCTTACCTCCTACTCAGCCAGTGAGGAGAGAAGGTCGTTTACTTCACTGCGTATAACCTGACAGACTTAACAATGGCTTGCCCTTTCTCTGCTTGCTGCTGGATAAACAAGAGTTGGATATCTCTTGGTTCGCACGAGCTTACCCTCGACGTTTCCGCATCATCGACGGAGCTGGTACTAAAGACACGAGAGAAAGTGAAAGGACCATTTGAAAACCAAGATTCATCTCTCACCTTGGAAAGGTATATCTATACATACCAATGACGGCTCCTCTTTTGTCTCACATCATCTCAATAAAACGAAAAGTCTCATGTGATATGAGGTGACCAGTTATCCAAAACTATAAAAGATTAATAGTCATTATCCTATGTCTCTTCGTTCAGTCTCTTCATTCGTACGCATCGTAATCCATCTATGTCGTCAACTATCTCCGTTTGATACTCTCAAAATCCTGTCCTTGCAACCCTTCGAAGTCCAGATTCTCTAGTTCCATATGTCTTCTTTCTCTTCGCGTCCGAGTTTCGATTTAAACCATTTCCGAACAACCCCCTTGATTTCCTGGAACTGAGAAAGAGTTAGCATACTGCTGAGGATCCACAGCCAGACTACCCGGTCAGTCAGGGCCACTCACCAGTGGTTTCTCGAGGAATTTATCCATGTGTCGCTGGTCAATGATACGTTGTTTCGAAGGTAACACAACATACTCATCGGCCATTCCAGCGTCGGCGTTCCACTTCTCTGGAACGGTTTCTTGCACTGTGATGAAGCCTGTCTTCATGTTAGCCGCGTTTGTCCGTTCACACGTTGTACCTTGATCTACCTTCGGCGTTGGTCTCCTCCTCGGTAATATCAGCTTCTAATTTCCGCTTCAAGTACCACTCCCGTGAGCTGAATATGTGCGGCTGGGTGTGGCGCTCATGGCACGCGAAGTGGAATAGCCTCTCAAGCTCGTCAATTGGCTCCTCTGCTGCCCACAGCTGCTGCACTTGTCGGACACGATCTCGCGCCGACTCATTTCGGAGTGAGAAACTGTGCGATTCGACGTCCGTAAATGCAAGCATCCTAGCTCGGAGCAGACGTCCAGTAGAAGGCCAAGAAGCTCTGTCTATGATCTCTTCGAAAGCGACACCGCGAAGGTCCGGCGGGAGCATTATCGCCGGCTGCGCTGCGTTCGGTTCATCCACTGGAAGTGCCAACCGTGCGAATGTCTCCTTTCTGGGCCGGTTCAAAGCTGCGCGGACGGTCGATCGCTCGAAGATCGGCATCATTTTGGTATTATGATATAAGGATTCGTAAAAACCTCTGTATAGCTGATACGCTTGAAGTCAGCAGTGCTGACCATCTAAGGTGATTGTGCTCGTGGATGGCTGGGGCACGTGAAACAGAAGGTAGGGCTAGCGAAATGAGCCGTAGAGGAGTGAAACCACTTCGTACGTACCATATCCATAGGCTCCAAGAGAAGCGAGAATGCCACCATTGCAGCTAAGTGCTGCGAATGACGGAGAGCAAGGCATGCTGCCGTGCTCCTGGGAGCGTTCGTCTTCTGCGTCTTATATTCCCTTCGGTGCGACATCCTCTTACACGGGCGTCTTCTTATCGTATATCCAACTACGTGTCTCCGTACAGTAGTCAGATACTTTTAGGACGAGCTAACACAACGATATCTCTTCAGTCTATTAGAAATCGAGAATCCAGGCGGCGGCCTTGACCCTCGGTATTGGTCTAGTTGTATGAGAGAGGCGATAGGCGAGTAGTAGGTGGATTTGGTACGCTAGGTTTAAGGTAGTTCAGGACGGGCCACGCTGATTGCCCACAGGCGTGGAAGGGTAAATTGGAGCAATGTTGCCAATGTAGAAATGAAGGTTGGACTAAGAAGTTTTATAATGTTCGAATGACCCAGTAGGTAACACAATCCGCTTTCACCATTGCTAAACACAAACTCTTAGCACGTTGTTCGCAACTTGTTCTGCTCTGGTAGGGCAATCCATTGACATTATCAATCATAGTATATATGAATACACCAATACAGGCCTGACATGTATAGCCGCAAACGACTACTCTAAACCCATTCTCTCCAGCCCCGAGACCATACTCTGCTCCTCCGGTCCCGCCATTCTACTGTCAACAACCATCGACTGATCACGCTTTCTTTCCTCTAACTCGTCGAACCTGTCAAACGCACCCAAAGTCGCTTCTTCGAAACCGTCATTACTACTGTCATCATCCGCGTCACCTCCCTCTCTGCCCCTCCAGGCATTCGAAGCGGCAATGTCACTAGCTCTGAACGACAAGTCGCACAACAGCCTAGCCAGATACAACGTATCTTTGTCACCAAGGGACGCCATACGACAATGTTTATTTGCCAACTCTTCCGCAAGTTCAGTCACGTGTCGCCTCTCCCCCTTTTCAAACTCGTCCAATGTTGCAGCCGCTCTTTCCAGCTCAAACTCCATGCGCAGGTATTCTTCACGCTTGTCGAACTTAAGCGGCCAGTTTCGACGCTCGTAGCACGCCTCCCAATACACGGTTTCGATGTCCATGGCCGCTTTACCCTGCGTCCAGCGCTCCTCGACCCGGCGCAGACGCTCGCGGTTCTCGGCGGCGCAGAGGGAGAAGGTCGTCCCGGTAAGTTCGTTGTAGACTTCGAAGCGGCGGCCTTGCAAGAGGTGTTCGGGGTCGGTTGACTGCACTTTGGACCATTTGCGGAAGAAGTCGCCAAGTGCGCACGTGTCCGGGACATGCAGGAAGGGGTCGGTGATTACTTGATCGTTGATTGGCAATCCGTTCTGGCCGACCGGTTTAAGTTTGCTGGAGGAAGGACGGCGGGTATAGGCTACGGCGCGGTCAATTGCTTCGAAGGCCATGGTGGCGTTGGGGAACGGGTGGTTGTGACCGAGGAGTGAGCTGTCTAGTTCGAAGATCAGGGTAGGAAGTGCTGGTTCGTAAGACTTGATGGAATTGTGAATGGAACGGAACAACATGAGGGATTGTGAAGATGAGGAGGTTAGTAGAGAACATGTCGAAGAAATTTATAGCACCTTGAGGCTCAAGAAAAGTGCGTGTTCACCTATCCATAACGCACTGCTGACTTCACAGACTTTTAGGCAACACCCCTTCTGTCAAAGTCACAACTTCTTCACTACTACTGGAATGCCAAGCATCTTTGCTGGATCATACTATTGTCCAGACCAAAGCAGGTTTGGTTCAAGAGTGCAAGTTTTGCCACCACCCTTTTGCTTTGTATAGCCCTTTTCGGCTTTCAAATGTTAGCTCGGTTGATGTACGTCTATATTAAAATCGAACCCAATGATGAATGTTATTGGGAAATATTGTCATAGAAAATAGCATAGGCTATACCAACACTATTACATGTCTTGTTAGCGCATGAACTTCTGCTATGCCAAACCAAGCCCGGTGTATATGTATACATGCTCGTTGCAGTTTCTACCGTAGACTTGATCGTACTGTCATCCCCAGTCTATAGCATTAGGTGCTTTGAGCGCTGAGAAGGAACGACCCGCATCGCATTATTTACTCTCTTCGAGCAACTCTAACACATACTACCACACCATTACGTTCTGCATCTACCATTTGGAGCATGTTACACCACATCGTTCTATAGCAGTCTCTGTTACGTCTCTTATCGCCGATCTTATTAAGAACATATTACCCGTCGAACGCCATGTCGAAGTTAACCAGAGTAGATTCTCCGTTAGCTGTGTTCACACTAATACCATATATACACGCATAAACTAACAGTTGGGCAAGTCAGCCCGAGGTGGCTCCCATTATACTCCAGCAACCCGACGAAGCCCCCGTCATACACCGGCGCCCTGACATCTCATTCGTCTTCTCCGAAGAATCTGGCGGCATCCGCAGCGGCGAGAAGGACGCAGGCGGCCGCTCCAAGTTTAACGCGCGCGGCACGAAGGGAACTCCGGACTGGTATACAACCGAAGAGCGAATCCTTGCGGCCGTAAAGCGGTACACAGATTGGGAAGACGTTGAGATCGCTAGAAAGCTCACGACGTGCTTCGGTCGTGAGATCACATACGAAGCCGCAAAGCAGAAGTCGGAAACACTGAGGAATCCGGACTACTTCCGACATATTAATTGGCAATGGGCGAAAGATCGACCTAAGGATCACCCGCATGTGCAGGCTATCCTGGCTCTTCTGAAGGGGAGTTATTCTCCCTGGCCGAATGGCAGATCGGTCCTGCCTTGCTCGTCACAGGGCCATAGTGCCGATACTGTGGAGCGATTCTCACCCAACTCTGCGTCCATTGAGGACACTCTCGACAGCACGCCGGCCTTGCAGACTACAGAATCATCAACAGACCATCCGGCAACGCAGAAAGCGCAAAGGACTTACACTGATTACGAATGTGCTGACTGCGCGAAGAAGGTCCGAATCTTCACCGGCCAGCCTTGGCAATGCCCAGCTTGCGGCTATCGGATTCTTTACATGTTACGATGGAAGCGAGTGATCCAGTATTTGGCTGTATGAGCGAAAAGTGTAAAGAGTTCTCAGCGGCTAGCTGGACTGAGCTAAAGGCTGGGAGGATATGGGAGCTGGCCCCCGTGATGACTAGTTGGATTTTCATTCACAGGAAACGGACAGGATTGGATGGAACAGGAACGAGTAAATTAGGACAAGAATTGAACGCCACCACGACGCTGCTGGACAGCCTTTCCATACACCCTAACAACTTAGGTATGCAAGACCCAATTGTGAACAATTATCTAAACCCGATAAACGTTTCTCCGACGTGTTTAACCTTGATGAACATCTGAGTGTCCTCGCCAAACCAGGACCCCAGTCGGACACCCAACACTACTACAAAAATGCCTATCATCCCCTACTCACTCGTCCTCCCCCGGCCAAGCCGGTGGCAGCGGAATACTCCACTGCATCAGACTCTCCGGCAAAAGCTGGCTGACCGTGACGCGTCCATGTCTCGGTCTCACCATCTGCGATGAGTCCAGTCTCAGATCCACAACCGGGGACGACGGCGGCAGAGGCAGAGGCGAGGAGGACCCATTTAACCCTAGAAGCTTTCTCCCATCGTGCGTGCGCAGAACCGGTTCCTGGGTGATGTGTTGTTGGGTGATATCGACTGTTGTGGCCTGGGAGGGGTGAGGCGGAGGAGGCGAGCTGGATGGAGCGTCGTCGGGCGGGGGGACGACTAGGAGGGGTGGTGAGGATGTGGGAGGGAGAGGCGGGTCGCTGCTTGTGTGGAGGAGCGCGTCGAGGCTTGGAAGTTCGGGTGGAACATGCTTCTGCGTGTACTCTTCCATATCCTTGAGGATTTGGGCGGATGCGGAGTCGGCCTGTGACGTGTCTTCTGCCTGGTGGTTGAGACGTTCCTCTGCGTCGCTTCCGGCTTCTCTGGCGGTAATGTTGTTGTCTGAGTTATCATGCTCTGATTCCTCTGGCATTGGTGGAGGTGCGTCGTCCCTCAAGCTCTCGTACTGCATAAGGGGAAAGTCGAGGTCATAATCGAATGATCTTGCGGCAGACAGTTCGTTCGGACTCGATCGAGGCTCCTCAATCTGTGACCCATGTTCCGTGAGACTATCAGAGAGCAGAGCAGCCTGGTCGACAGCGGCCTGTGTTTCTGGGCCGGGATCGTAGTTGGTTTCGATGTCACTCAGATCCTCGCTCTCAGTATCCTCGTAGGTGTCCTTGATCACAGTTTTCGTAATCTTCCGGAGCGGAGGTGGCGAGCTGACAATGGGGCTTTCTGAACCTTCCCTGACATCTTGTCTTACCGGCGACTCTAACCTTCGCGGTTTTACTCGTTCGAAAGCCACTGACTTGATCTTACTGGGCGAGGGTTGCGGCGGTATTCGCGGATTGGTCGATCGCTCTTTCAATGGCGATCTCAAAACACGCTGAGTTGGACTCACGCTCTGTGTGGATAATGGCGTTGCCGCTGGCGACTGTGAAGATGGGATTTCCAGTACTCTTATCTTCTTAGGAGTCTGCGGATTGTCCGTCTTCGACCGGACATCATAAGACATCATCTCCTTGTCCCATCTCGACTCCAGGCCACTCTTTGCCGTGCTTGATAGCCCATGATATGTATCGTGGCTTAGGCCAGGATATTCTCCTTCAACTTCGACTAAGGTCGGATCGTCATCATTCCATCCTAATTCGGGAGACGGTCGCTTGTCAATATCGTCTGTCGAGTCGTCCTTCAAGAGGTCTATAGTTTCCTCCTCATCTTTGGTTTCTTCCACCTCTAGCCTGGGAACCGGCCGGAGATAGTCGATCTGCGTAAGTGTCTGCTGCCTCTTCAGATTGCTCAACCTCGTGCGCCTCCTCTTTCTTGGTCTGCGTTCTTCGCATTCGTCGTTCTCTTCGTCGGAGAGAAGATCGCTCGAGAAGGAGGTCGGCTGTACGTATTGGATTTGAGTAAGTGTCTGCTGTCGCTCGATTGTGGGCGGAGTCGGCGTAGCAGTGCTTCTGATGGTCCTCCTCCGTGCCGGGAACCGCTTCTGCTTCAGTATAGGGCCTGAGTTGTATACAGTGTCTGCTGCTGCCGCCACTGTCTGCTGCCGGGTTTGCGGAGTCATGTTCGGCTAGACATGTATAGCTATTCATTAATAAAAATGGCGTCGTTCGCAGGCAGCCGATCGTGGACGCGTCAAAAGTAACCGACGCGCCCGCGATGAATGACGTAATTTACACGTGATAATCCACAATCTGAGAGGCTGGCGACAATGACCGTTACTAGAACCATGCACGACACTTGGATCCGCTGCTTCAAGGCTTGGAGGTTTGCATGATTCAATTTGAAGTATCAGTGCTCAAAGTCACGTGCCATACTCGCAACGGCGTTAAGTGAACAACGGCGCGACTCGATATAAGGGAGGTCCTCGAGATATGACAGCTGGCGTCATGTGATACAGACTTGTCCGTCTGCGATCCACTCTGCAAAAAGGTCTGCCAGGCCGTAACACATTCAAGGTGTCCTCGGAGTGCGCCACTCTTAACGAGAACGAGCTTCCCGTTGGCATACTCATCAGCAGGCCAAATCAATTGCTGGATATATGTACAAGCTATACAAGCAAAGCAGCAGTTTACTTCTTTGGTTCCTCCTTCTTCGGCTCCGGTTTTGGTGTCGGAAGTTTAAACTTTGTAAAGTCAGCGATTTGGAGCTCAGTCGTCGAACCAAAAAGATGTACGCACCGTATCTGGCGTCCTGTCGAAACCCGGCCCCACTTGTTCCCAGGCCGAAGAGCCCGCCTTGAAATTCCTGAAAGCCTGTGTCATCTCCAGAGGCTCCACAACGATCCTCTTCTTCTCTTCGTCGTATCGAATCTCAGTATAACCCGTCATTGGGAAGTCCTTCCGTAACGGGTGGCCGTCAAAGCCGTAGTCCGTCATGATTCTCCGCAGATCCGGATGGTTGACGAAGAAGACACCGAACAAATCATAGACTTCCCGCTCATACCAGTTCGCGCCATCGAACAGGCTCGTCACACTCGGCACTGGTGTGGCTTCATCTGCGTACGTCTTGACACGAATGCGCGAGTTGTGCCGCACACTGAGGAAGTTGTACACAACTTCGAAGCGCTGGTCTTTTGTAGGGTAGTCAACACCGGTGAGAGTAGATAGTTGAGTGAACTCGGCAGCCGTGTGGTATTTGAGGAAGGTGCAGACCGGTATAACGCCAGATGGTGCGACGTATAGGGCTAATTCATCTTTCCAGACAGTATACCTATGGAAACCGTGAGCGTTTGCGCATGGCAAAATTTACTTTGACCATTACTGTTGGATGTATTTTGGCAGACATGACATGATGTACTGTCCATATTTGTGGAGAGGTTCCGCCTTCGATTCGTACTTGTCGGCAGGGTTGACGACTGGGACGTGCAAAATGCCTTGCGGCCCGCGTTGGGCGTGCTGTGATGGTGGTTAAGCTACTTGATTTGTGCCCTTCAGCGGAGGGGCTCACCCTGAGATTGGGCATGTCCGAAACGTCGGATTCTACTGGCTCCTTCTGTTCCTTCGAAGATGAAATAGGCGATTTCACATTGCCATAGTTCTCCCGCGCCTGCAAGCTGGCAGAGCTGGTGGTGAAGCTGCGAACAGCGGTCGAGCGGGCGCTGGAGGCTCCTGTTGTGCGCAGCGCAGAGCTCAGCGAGCGGCCGGTGGAGAGCCGCAGAGCCATGTTGAGGTGAAAGACGGGCTCTGGGAGGTTCAACAGAGCGAGCTCATCAAGCGCTGGAGGGCAATGGCTCAGGCCTTCTATCGACGTCGTCGACCTCAGTATGGCGAGCAGGGGCCCGTTAGCGGCTTGGCACTACGGGCGGCGACTTTGCAGCTGCCAGTGCACCGAGTTTGACTTCCTCCGACCTTAAACATGGCCAGTTCACCTTCCGTCCCAGCACTTCACCCTTAATACACAGTACATGCTTTCCACAACTCACGGCCGGCGTTGGTCTGTTTGCTTTTCCATTTCACCTTCGTGCTTCGCTGCACGCTTTTCATCACCGCTCCATCATAAGCCGTCACCTCTCTCCCCTCCTCCCTGAGTTGCGCCATCGCCAACGCGACCCACGTCCATCAAGATGTCTCGCGCACAGTACGATCAGTTCATCGACGAGGAAGAGGAGGAGGTCTGCCCTCTCTGTGTTGAGGAGTTCGACATCTCGGACAAGAACTTCAAGCCATGTCCTTGCGGCTACCAGGTACGTACATGACTTCGATGGCGCAAAGACATGCTATGTTTGTGCGTCCTGCTGACATACTTTGCTCTCAGATATGTCAGTTCTGCTACAACAACATCAAGACTACCATGAACGGACTGTGTCCTGCATGTCGAAGGCCGTACGACGACAAGAACATCGAGTGGAAAGCTATCAGCCCCGAAGAGTGAGCGGACCTCCAAGCCTCTCGTTCCGTGGGTCCTAAGTATGCTGACCATATTCAGGATGGCAAACTATAAGGCTGAAATAGCACAAAAAGCCAAGAAGAACGCTGCGGCACGACAGAAGGAAGCCCAGAAACGCGAAGCTGATTCTTTGAGTCGGAAACATCTGGCTGGACTTCGGGTAGTTCAGAAGAACCTGGTGTATGTGACTGGTTTGGCTCCTACAACGCGAGAAGACCGTCTGCTGGAAACACTACGTGGAGACCAGTATTTCGGTCAATACGGAAAGATCGTCAAGATTGTGGTTAGCAAGGCAAAGGATACTTCGCACCCGCAACAATCAGTCGGCGTTTATGTGACGTTCGCGCGCAAGGAGGACGCTGCGAACTGCATTGCTGCTGTTGATCGGTCGCAGAACGGGGACAGGATCCTAAGGTAGGGACTTTGCAGTCGTTAGGCCTCAAGCATGCTAACAGCTATACAGAGCAGCGTATGGCACCACAAAATATTGTTCCGCTTATTTACGGGGAGAAACATGCAATAATCGGAATTGCATGTTTCTCCATGAGCCCGGCGAGGAGAACGAGAGCTTCACCCGTCAAGACCTCTCCTCGCTGAATGTGATCTCGACACAACAACCCGCCCAAGCATCCGCATCATCGTCCAATCCTCCCCTACCGCAGCCCCCACCACAGCACGGCCCACAATCAATTGCTGCAGCTACACAACCAGCGCAAAGTTCTGATGGCAAGGATGGGTCAGGAAGTCCCAGCGACGGTGGAGGCGGTGGACCGGCTCTGCCTGCGACCGCCAGCTGGGGCAGCCGATCTGCGCAAGGACAATTGAGTAGGCGCGCGAGTCGGGCGACGATTGAGTCTACTTCTAGTCCGATGGCTGCCAACGCGACACCCGCCTCACAGCCTGCTGCACCTGCCAAGACAGAGGCAGCGCCTTCGAGTCAGAAGACCAGCAGAGAGAGGGACACGGCTACCAAATTCGCACAAAAGCCACCTTCTCCATCGCCACAGCCTGTAGCCGCAGCTGCAACTCCCAAGACACCCAAACACCCCGCCATCTCCGACTTGGACTATCTACTCAAGGCCATCGCTAGCCCGACTTTCAAATTCGAGTTCTCTACTGCTGCTCTGAGTAAGGAAGATATGAATCTAATACGCAACTTCCCTCCACTGTTCGACCCTAACGGCGGAGCGAAACGAAGACTCATCAAGGAGCGAGAAGCAGAAGAGAGGCAACGACAGCCAGTTGAAGCTCAAGCTGCGATACCGGCAGCGCCAGTCAATGAGCTGGAAGACAACCCCGAGAGTGGCAGTCTACAGCTTGGGGGTGAGCCGGAGGAGCGCCAAGACGTCCGACCTGGTCAAGGGCAGCAGCACATCATCCAACCGCCCTCACAGCAGCCTTCGAACAACACAAGTTTAGGCCTGGGCTCAAACCTTTCGCTCGGCGATGATTTCTCTAGCTTTAACCTCAACGGCCGGGGCCTCACGCAGCATCAACAGCAGCAGCTTCTGTTGCAGCAACTCAAATCCGCAAATCCACAGTCGGGCAACCTTCTCAATGCGTTCAACGCGAATCCGTCGCAGCAAGGGCAAACCGGGCTGGGCCATGGCCAGCAGGGTGCCAACGCGCCTGGTCACGCAAGGAATGCTTCCCGATTCACATTTGCCAATGATACCGCCTCCGCTTCAGCGTCCGTCAAACCGGTAGCCAATGCGAAGCTTATGAGCCAACAGTCATCCATGATGCCTCAGAATACGGGCCCATTCAATTCCCTCTCTCAGCAGCCGACATTGGGAAACCAATTCTACAGCAGTGGTGTGCAAGGGCCACCTCCGGGCTTGAAGGCGACTGGCACTCCTCCGGTCAGCGGTGGTGGTATGTTTGGCCAAGGCCATGGTTTTGCCACAGGAGGGCTTGGTTACGGCGCGAACGTGGCAGGCAGAAACGCCAACGAAGAAATGATGCGCGAATTGCTACGAGGCCGTGGCAGTAGTACTGGCGGCAACCAGGTGCCGGACGCTGCAAAGCGTGAGTTTATGTTTCCTTCTTTCCTGCATCAGCACCCTCCGACCTCCTCGTCAGCCCCTGCCCCTGGCCTTCTGAGCTTCCCTTACGGATCTCAGCCTGGTGCATACCAGGATTATGGTCCACAGAAGCAGAAGAAAAAGGGGAAGAAGCACAGACATGCTAACACTTCCTCCTCCGGGGGAGGTGGTGTAGTTGATGTTGCGGACCCGAGTATTTTGCAAGCGAGACTGCACCAGGGAGGCACCATGTCAGGGCAGGGGCTTTACGCTGGCCAAGGTCAAGGTGGGTTTTCTTCTATGTACAACAGTGGCTTTGGAAGGTGGTAGGGAGTACACCTGCTCTCCCAGGCCCACTTTTGGCGGTCATCCCTTTCTGCACTTGTTACTCGATGTTTTGCATCTGGCGTCTCGGAATGGAGGAAGTGGAGCATCGGCACATGCCAGGCATACATGCTGTTGAGCTGCCTGTGGCGTTCATATACGGTCAATCTTACGACCATGATACCGGGTTGAGGGCGCTCTGGGTTGGCATTTCATTCTGATTTCAAAATGTCTTTATATCTTTTCCGCTGAGCTCATGGCGAGGCGTCGCTACCCTCGCTAGGTCCGCACGCAAACCTCTCTCGTCGTCTCCATCATGGCCATCATCCATGTACGTAAATCCCCTTCTAGCCATTCTCTTAGAGATGGCACTTCGGCTCACAATTTCAATTAGATTGGATGGCATTTTCACTTTGTGTCCTTTGATTACTTGGCTGTGATGAAGACGACGACGAGAGGCTTGTGAACGATCCACTTGTGCATCATGCGTATCTTCTGCCTGAGCTCACTCACTTCATGTATCCTCTTGCATACTCTACGCACACGGTAGTCTGGGGGTCCTGCGGAACGACTTTTACATCAGCCATGGTTTCACTTTATGCCCCTTGGGACCGTAGTACTGACAGATGTTCATATCTAGGCGACCAAGATTTTGCGGCAACCGAGCAAGCCTTACAGACTGTCGACGCGCTCGTCAACGATATCGTCGATGACACTGTTCGTACGCCTTCAATCCATATGCTAGAGCAGCCCCGCCGAGCAACCCCAACGGTACCCCCCGGACTGCCGATCCCGCCCACCGCTCTATCAACGACTGTTGAGACTGTGTCGATCCAGAGTGGCACAACTGGGCAGAGCTCAACCATAACGCCAGCGACACCCATTTTGCAATCGACGTCAACACGAACTGCGACATCAGCTGGGAAGGACAAAACTCCTGCCGATGTGCCAAAGACTGATCGAGGTGCTGATGCTTCGCAGCTCAAGCACCCAGCAGTGCCTGATGAGTCGCGCACAGGAACTAGCATAGAGCCAGCTGCAGGCGCTACACCGAGAACAGGTGTTCCAGACACCCGCACCTATACTGAGACCGTGAAAAGCGCTTCAAAGAAGGATAGTACGAAAGCTGGGAAGCCGGAGACCGCACCGCCTAAGACAGGCACGGAACACCCCAAATCAACACCAACGCAGCCGGAAAACAAAACTGTTGCAAATGAGTCGACTGTCAGCAAGGACACGAAAGGCGGTAGCTCAGCTCGCGCAGAGCTCGACGAACCCAAAGCCACACAGATTGAGGAGCCTAAGCCGTCTTTGAAGTCCAGTAAACGCCAGCACCCTGGAAAACTCGATATCACCGCTGCTGTCGCTGCTTCTGTTCCAACAAAGGAGCCTCAATCGGCTTCGACTACCACAACTTCAGCCAAAGTTGATACGCCTGCGAAGATTCTTGCCTCTGCACAAACACCATCAACCACCTCAAGGCCGGGCACACCTGCGGCAACTTCGACCGGCTCACCCTTGAAGCGGCCAACGCAGCCAAGGACCATTCGGGTATTAGCTACCCCTAAGGCTGAAACACCACCCCCAGTGTCTTCGTCCTCGAGCGTACCTCCACCTTTACCAGCGGCAGTTGCTGCTAAGATACCGTCGAGACAGCCAAGCATCACGTCGATCAACCTACCGGGGACGCCAGCAAGCGAGCGGATATCTGACATCGCCTCTGTCGCTTCCACCTCCTTGTCACGTGCAAACTCACCTCCACCTAATGGTAGGGTAGGTACAGCTCCAATCAAGAAGGGCAAAAACCAAGCAAAGAAAGAAAGACAAGAACGAGCGAAACAGATTGCGGAAGATATAAAGGCTGCGAAGGAGGAACTCCAGAGAGAAGCTGCTGAAGAGGCCGAGCAAGCACCCATTGTGGCACGGAAGAAGAAGACCAAGAAGCCAACGACCAGCGCCACCGCCACTTCCACTCCTCTACCGAGCCGACCGACCTCACCAGGCCCCAGCGCGAAAGCAACTAAACCTGAGGCTATCCCAGAAAAGGCTTCAGTGACAACTACCGCTAAAGCCACAACAATCGAGCCCCTTAGACCATCTCCCACCCAATCACAAGATGCCACCCCCCAAACCGCCGCCTCAATAATCAAGACCCTCCTCGACGCGGGCGAAATCCTCCAATCCGCGCTCGACATCTTCAAGCCCGTGCCCGGCATAAACCACCGGCACGAGTTCACGCGCGACGACCTGCACAATCACGCCCTCGCCGAAAGCTACCAGTTCACCCCCGGCGAGCTCGCTAAGCTCGCTGCCCACGAACCCCTCCGCTACAATACCAGCGACAACAATAGGATTTCGGGCCGGAATCTGATTACGCCAGCTGGGACGCATCTACGCTGCCTCAGCAGGGAGCAGGAGGACCGCTATCTGGAGCTCGAATCCAGGCTGCTGGCGCTTAAAGGGCCGGGGCGGTGGAATCCGGGCGCCAAGGGGAGCCAGGGTCTCGGTGTTGGCGCGATGCTGGAGGGCATTGTGAGTGGAGTGGCCGGGGTGGTGAGCGTAGCCGAGCAGCAGAAGAAGCGCGGGCAGATGGGCACTGGGCAGCAGAAACAGGCGCATGCGGATGAGGCGTGGAACTACGTCAACGAGTTCATCTTCCCGGGGTTGGTGCCGCAGGGCCCACAGCAGCCGCAGCAGCAGGTGCAGCAACAGAGAGCGGATACTGCGCGACACGCCGAAACACAAGTCAACAGTGTCGGCGCGACTATGGGCGTGCCGGCGGCTGCTGGGGGCGCGCATGTTGGTGGGCAGGGCCAGGTGGGGAGGGGTCAGGCTGGAGGGCCGTTGTTGGGGGTTGAGGAGGCGGAGGCGGCGATGCTGGCGAGCCGGAAGGAGGCGGAGATGTTGGAGAAGAAGTTGAATGCGGTTATTAAGAGGAACAGGAAGACGGTGCTCAGTGCTACACATTAGAAGATCGAGGATAAGGCATATGATGGAACTTCGGGTGCATTGTTAGTGGAGTATGGGTATATTGGCATTGTTAGGATGATTTTGAGAGGGCAAGCTTGCATCGGCATCGGTAAGCGTGCATGGTTTTGGGATTGCTTTGGGATATGGCTCTTTGCTATTGGTGTAAGGCATGGCTAGCTCTATGGCAGGTTGGTGGACACCATCCTCAATAGCTTTTGTAGAGTGTAGATTTTTAGATATCGTACATTGCTAGCTCAATGTCTAGCTTCAGCTCTGCGCACTGTTCTTACATGTCCCTCCTCGGAAAAAGTTAAGTGAAGAGTAGAAGCCAATTCTTCCCAGCAAATACCGCAAATCAACATTCAAGCAATCTGAACAGCACCATGCAGACACTCCCTCCACTCCATGCTTCTCTCCCACAGCCACTCCCTCGCCTCACCAAAACCCCCCGCGCCCATACATCCCTCCCCTACCGCCATATTGGCCTCCCTCGCTTTGGGCTCTTCTTCTTGCTCCAGGAGGGACTCCTCTGTACCCCGGCGGTGATCCCATCCGCGAGCCCATCCGCGAACCCCTCCGCGAACCCATCCGTGAACCCCTTCGTGAACCCGGGAAACGATCCATGCCGTACCCCTCGCCGAAGTCTCCTTGAGGTGCGGGTCCGTATCTGCCATACCTCCCATAACCAGGGTGCATATCACCCTGATCGTCGAAATGTCCGCGTCCCCATCCACCACCCCGGATACCACGACGCAAATCCCCCTGCACGTCGGCGTAGCCGTTCGCAGGCCCGTGACCCCATCCGTACCGCGGATCAGCGCCAGGTGCCTGATTAAACCCACCCGCATACTGCCATCCACCACCATATGCAGGCTCTCCTGCCAGGAAACCAGACGCAGGACGATACGCAGGACGCATGGTCAGGGGCCGTTGTCCTGTGTAAGGTGCCCAGGCTTGTCCATGACCGACACGATACTCTGCAGCAGGCACAGACCCAGCTCCACGCACACCCTGAAATCCCGGGCCGCCGTGAGCTCCCGGCCCAGCCATGCCGGGAAATGGCAGCCCAGTGGCAGGGTCGAGCCTGTTGCCCCTCTTCCATTCGCGCGCGACGTATGCTGCCCATGCTCCCGACCGGAAGAACGCACCGTGGGATTCGGGATACACGTCGTAGTCGCTGTGCCGGCTGAACGCTCCGCTCATGATTTTTCTGGTGTGTAAGGGGTGACTGGTGAGGGGGGCAGTGTCGTGAAGAACGGGAAATCGTGGTGCAGGAGCTGGAGAAAGGTCGCAGTTGATGAACACTGACGTGTGATAGAGAAGAGACTTGAATAGGAGTCGTATTAGTTGCAAGATTAATAGGAGAGATGGCTGACTTGACTTTATAGATAGTTAAGGTGTAAGGCTTGTATAAGTTTTTCTGAAATTTGGAAGTTTGTATGATTGGAAGTTGTAAAGAGGAGAAGAGGTAACTGCGTGCTAAAAAGCTGTTTTATACAGCGTAGACATGACATAAAGTGAATAGACATGCCGGTCATGTGGTGATAGGAAGCAAGAAAACATAGAGATACAACGCAGAGAGTTACGTGTGCACAACGTAAAAAAGAAATACGAAGCTCCTACGTATGCACAACGTGACATAGAATCAGTAGTTCACTATTGTCCCTGCGTGTCAGCAAACTACATTATCGTCTCCCTCTCCTCAGAAAATCCAACCACGTGGCCCGACTCCCCTACCCCCTACCCCTCCCTAGCAAATACAGGAGATATGATGTACTGGATAGATATAGTATCTGTCTAAAAGAAGTGGGTAGCACCGCAAATCACCATTCAAGCAATTTGAGTAGCATCGTGCAGCACCCCTCCATCTATCAATCTCCCATCTCTGCCATAACTCATCTCACAAATACCCCTCGCGCCCATACATGCCCCTCATCGAGCTGGGCGGTCGACACGAGCCACCTTGACTCCCGGCTCGAGATATCCTACGTCCTCCATACACAGAAGCGGCCGGTGGAGGCGTCGGCGCAAAAGGCGGAACACTGCCGCCGAACCCTCCGCGGCTGCTTCTACCACCTTGGGACATCCTTCCTTCTCTGGACCCTCGCCGTGAACCCGGGAAGTTACCGCCAGAATCATTGAAAGGTGTGGGCGCGCCTCTGCTGCGCCGTCCACGCCCTCCCATTTCGTCCAGCCCGATATAATCGAAGGGCCCTTGTGTGCGTACGCGCCGTCCGTAGCCAGGATGCAGATCACCCTCACCCACTGTACCGTATCCGCTGCGTGAACCCTGCCTGCTGCGTCGCCCACCCACCACCCCCCTTCTCAAATCCGCCTCGATGTCATGATCCAGCCCTCTGCGACTCCATCCAGTCCCCGGCCTCGCTTCCCATCCAGATCCGCGCCCAGTGCCTGGCCTACTCCCCCATCCAGCTCGGACGTCGTATCGAGTCCATGGCCTCTGGCCCCATCCACCGCCCTGTCCATAGCCGAACCCGCGCGGCGCGGAGGCAGGCGCGGAAAGTATGCCGCTAATCCACCTTTGGAATGAAAGCACATCCATAATCGTCGGCAACGGATTCGGTGGGCCCGTGTATGGCGGCGCGTACGACATGATTTGCGTGTGTTTGGTGCTTTTCACGCTGAGCGGGGCGTTGAAGATTTTGCGTCTGGGGCGGCTGTGGTCTTGGCCCATGTTTTCTCTTGATGTGTTTTTAGGTTGTTTGGGGTGAGTGGGTAGTGCACAGAGGCGTGTGGAGAGTGGAAGATAGAAAGTTGGAGGGGGGTCGTGGGAGATGAGTAATGAAGAGGGTGAATGAAGACTCGAGAGGGTTGGAGAAGTGAGCTGTGATTCGCAGGATGTATAGAATATATTGTTGACTTTGCTTTAGAGGTTGCAAGCTTGACTTCGCTTGATGACTTGTAAGTTTGACTTTGCTTTATAACTTCTAGAGGTGGGAAAGCATGTAGAGGCTGTTTTGAAAGTTGGAAGTTATGATGAAGAACACAGAGTAGCTATGTGCAGATAACTTGATTTTGTAAACGTGACGACTGTGATGTAAGTGAATGGACACGTCGGTCACGCAGTGACGGCAATCGAGGAACAGGCTCGAAAGACGTGTGCAAAACGTAAGAAGCAGTCAGCAGATTCTTGCTCTCGACACGCGTCCGCAACCCACGTATCGTCACCCTCTCCAGTCACTCCAACCACGTACCTCACCCATCACCACTCACCACTCACCCCTCACCCCTCCCCAAACAAACCTCCAACCCCCTAACCCCCCTCACCGCCGCCGCAACATGCCACGGCAGCGCCCCTCCCTTTGTCCCCCTCATCCCCCTCACTCTCGCCAACAACCCCAACCCCCTATACATCCCCAACAGCTCCCTAAGCACCGCATCCGCGCTCATCCTCGGCGTCGCCTCCGCCCCTCCCTGTGCGCCCAGCACACTCCCAAGCCGATACACCGACCCATCGGGCCCGACACCGGGCACGCGCCCGGTGTTGCAGACCCAGAGGACGTTCACGCCGACGCAGATGGGTCCTTGTGGTGTGTCGTCGGGCGGGAAGGCTGCTGTGGAGGCTTGGGCGCTGCTGGTGCTGCTGTCGGGACCGCGCTTGATGAGGAGGCCGCTTGCGAGAGCGGGGCGATAGTCTGTTAGGGAGTTGGAGTTGTTGAGGCGGTGGCTTAGGATGACGCCCCATGTCTCGTCGGTGAGGTCGATGAGGTGGGTGTCGGGGTCTTTGCTGAGGTCTGGTCCTTGGTCTGGCGGCGTGGCTGCGGGCGTTGGGCCGTTTGCTTCGGGGGAGACGCCGGGTTGGGGAGTTGCGGGTGCTGAGGCGGGTGGGGGTTGAGCGGGCGGAGGGGTGGGGGGGACCAGCTTCAGTGGTGGGCTTGGATCGACGGAGATGAGGGTTGTGCTGATTGGAAGCGGATATTGAGCGCTGGTGAGGGAGATCCAAGCTGTGGAATTGTTAGCTCGAGAGCGAATGTAGATGGTGGAAGATTACTCGCCTTCCATTTCTTCACGATCCATCACCCCAGCTCTAGCGATACAGGATCGCCATGTCACTCTTCTACCTTGCATGATCTCGACAGTCGTCTGCCAAATCTCACGTGCAACCTCAACGAACGAGCGACCGCCCCTGAGGCAGTAAGACACAGTCGCCTGTTGCTTTCCGGAGTTGTCCGTCCAGGCGGCCGCAACCCAGTCACCGTCAAAGCTGCGAGTGTACCCAATGTGAAGATAAGAAAACTCGTGAAGTAGGTCAGATGGTGGATCTGCTACGAGCTTGAACTGTATGCTCCTAGGCAGAGCCTCTTCCAACTGTATGGACGGCGCTGCATAGATCCTGAGCGCAGAGCTGATCTCGATTGATGTGCTTGGAGGGCAACGATTGTAAACCTCTCGTGCAAGCGCGGTGATAGTGCTCGGCTCGAGAATGGCCGGAACGTGGAAGGATGTGATGTACTTCATCGGTACCAGTTGGAGTACAACATCCGGCATTGGGGATGTACAAGTCTGGCGGTAACGTTGGAACAGCGTCCAGAACGCTATGCACAGCTGCGTTACCGACTGAGGAGTGTTGAAAGGGTTGACAATGTAGACAACAAAAGTGTCGAAATTTGATATCTCGATGTCGGACAGAGCCAACGCCTTTCCGAGCTCCTGACAGCAATCGACAAAGGCCTCCACGATGACTTCCGGCGTAGGAACTTTCGAGAGCTTTACAGGAACTAGGCCGTTCTCAAAATCGCCCAGTTTGTCGCCTCTCGAGTGGGTTCCGAGCCTGCAGCTTTCATATGCGGATCCGAGGGAGTCGAGGAAGTTGCTCACAGGGCCTTCAAGATGCTCGCTGAAAGGGTACACGCAGTACGCCACGATGTTCTTGGATCCGCTAGCTGGTTCGAGACCCAAGGCCTCCCAGAAGGACAGTGCTGTTGGCAGAAGATCCCAGAGAACTTCGTTCTTGCGGACTCGTACGTGTGGTAAAGGCATAGGGAAGATTAAATTGCCTGTGTCAAGATCAGTATAATTTCTACGAATGTCCCAAGTGAGGAGCTGATTGATCAGGGCAGTTGGCAAGTCATAGCATACATCTGCACTCGGAAGAGAGAAGAGAAGGGGCAAGATAAACAGCCGAGTATAACCGACAACAGTAAGAAGCCCTTGTCTCACAACATACCTGAAGCAACTGTAGGAGTTCCGGTTTGTAGGCCTCCAGGAAATGATCTGCGCTGCACTGGCTTCGGTTGTCCCTTACCATGCGGGTCTAGTTCTGGAGCTACATCTTGAATCGATGCATACTTGGAAAGGTCACAATCTGACGCGGTAGGGAAGACTGTTTTGATGGTATCGTGCACGTCCAGATCTGGTGTGAAGGAGGAGTCATCCATCGACAGGTCTGCCAAGGAAGGCAGGTCAAACGGTTGCTTATCCTCGTGAAGCATGTCTAGACTACTCGCGATAATCTGATCAGAGACCATCTGGGCGATGACGACGAAGTCTTTGTCACTGAGCCGTGGAGGGCTGAGTTGAGACTCCGGTGTTGCATCTGATGCGTCTACTGGCGTCGGATATTCAACCAATGACCAGTCCGCACTATCGGGTTCGAAGAGGCTCAAACAGTTAAAGATGTCCGTCAACTCGGGAACGTCTTCTTCAAGACTTTCGTCCTCCGTTTGGAAGTCTCGAATAGTTATGCCAAGCGGATCGTTGAGAGGACTCATGCCATCATTGTCGACTTCAAATTTTCTTTTGGCAGTTGCAGTAGCCTTAGAGGGATGCCATTGTGACACTAGCCTCCCGTCATCCTGGGTATGAGAAAGTAGTACACTGGACGTAGTGCTGGTTGTATCATCGTCGCTTGTGTCGGTTTCCTCCAAAGAAGATTCGGGATCTAACTCATTCGGTGATAATATGACTTTTGTAGACTCCAGTTGGACATCCTTGTTCTTCGCCCACGAACTGGTCCTGAAAGCCTTTGGAGGTAGATCTATGCATACTTCCTTGACTCTAGAAGTATTGTTTTGAGTGAGATGGTCGTCGCTCGTGTCATGGCCGTGTTGTCGCAGACTTTTCGAGAGGAACTGAAAACGCCCACCTCCACCGTATTTCGCATCGATGGAGGCAAGTTTTGAGCTGAATGCAACTCTGTTAAATCTGCTGTCTCTCCGCTGATTAAGGCTGACGTCCCGTGTATCCGTTGCTTCTTCAACACCAGTGGGCATGGGAGATCCGAGCAGCTTCTTTCGAATTTTCAATGGGGACAATGGTGAATCCGTCGTGCTCGCAGGTTTTGACCCGCTCACTGCTGCATTTGCATCGATGGGGGAGCCAGGAGTTTGTCGGCAAGACACTTCCGTTGTAGCGTCCGCCTGGTGCTGCTCGGCGACAGCATCAATCTCTTCGTCCGCTACAGACGGATCGATTTGTTCATGTTCCAAGTGGTCGTCTGGCGCCTCTGTCTCGGTAGCTTGCGACGGGATACTTGCAGCCTGAAGAGATTCTGCAAGGGCCAAGGAACCATCAAAACCCTCCAACTCGAACCCACCACGTCCCTCCTCAGTAGCAACATCCATGTCAGACGAGTTCAGGCCTGCAGCACCGGGGTCATCAAAGAAGCTGAAGTCTGCTTCAGTGATATCGTTGCCAGTACCAGCGAATATGTCTTCATCCATATCCTCGAACAAGTCATCGTTGCCGTCATTGAAAGCAGCATCAAAATCCATAGCATCCGATTCTTGAGGAGCGTAAGCTGCCTGGTGATTTTCGTGATCGTGGGCGTCGAAAGACTCCTTCATATCGTTGTTGCTTTCCTCGTGGCGTTGTAATCCTTCTGCATCATGCTCAATATGAGCATCACTGTTGTTAGATGCAACATTTGGTCCGTCAATCAAAGCCGTACCACCTGGACCCGGAATGAACACGCCGTCTGGAGGCGTCGGATAGACCCCGCTTGCCGTCTGCATATCGGGGTACATACCTCGTGAGTAGAGAGGTGAAGATGGGAAAGCAGCCGCGGAGTCAATTTGTGTGGTTGCCGGTTCTTCTTCCGCTTTCCGTGCCTGCTGAAGGGCGTCAATTGCCTTGTCGCGCTCGGGCTTCTCAAGTAACCAATCCTGCGGGAACTGAAACGGATCCCGAAAGCCACATTGGTCCTCGGCTTGGAACCAGTCGATACAACGGACCATATCGAAACCAGAAATCTCTTCTGGCATTACCTGCGACAGCGAGTGCCTGTCATTATGGAGCTTGGCTTTTGACAAGTAACAAAGGCAGAGCCTGGTCGGCCAAAGGAACTCTCGAATCGACACACCGTTGGCATTAGAAGGGTTGACAGGGCGCGGCCGCAGCTGGTTTGGCAACCGGATCCTGACCCAGGCTCCTTCATCGTTAAGATTCGCTAGATGAACACCCCTCCTCTCCAGCCAAACTTGAACCGCGGACTTCCATGCTTGAGCATCATCCCGAGAAGACTTCCTCTTCAGACGCTTCCTTCGCTGTTCTCTATCTTCATCTATACCGTTCGAATCTTGAGACGCTTCTTCGTGCACCAGTCTCACAATGACGCCATTTGGGGAGACACGCAAGACATAGTTCTGCTCTCGAGTCACGTCTTGTATCGATCTGAGCTTCTGGAGTGACAAGACGTGCGGTTGGCGTGTAGCGGTGGTAGCAACGAGTAGCGTTCCGGTTGTCGCAAGATGAACGTCTACATTAATGAGCCAGATGCTTCGCTCGCCAGCTTCAGGGCTGTCCGATGCTGATTCTGTCTCTATCGGACGAAAAGCCACGAAGGTGCGACTGTTCAGTGGGATTACGCTTTTACTTCGTGCTAAGTGATAGAGTATGGAACCAACGATAGCTGACATAAAGATTCTGTAGACCATGACGATGTCTGGCTGAGATTGTGCCGGCCTGCTAGGAGCGGAAGCCGTTACTTGAGCGTTTTGCTGTACGGCTCTAGCATTGGCCGCCTGAGTAGCCCGCATGTTCGCGGACAGTGGAATAGCCGATGCGTTCGAAGACGGAGTATTTTGAGCCGTGCTACGCAGGGTTCTCTGTGACAGTTCGGAGACTCTGAGTGTGCCACGGGCAACGGCTATACACCGGTCAGCACAAATACCTCTGGTGTTGATCTGCGCATCAACCTACGGATGAATGTATAGCCATCGATTTGTGGAGGTCCGAACTGGTCGCCCAAGTCCTGCGTAAAGTCTATAGTCGCGAAGACCCATACCACTCGCTTTGCTATATCGGCTACAACGTGGTGTTTTCTCTCCCGCAACAATGCTTCGACGGTCTGCAACAGTTCGCTAGGCTCCATGTCCCGGCTAGAGGTAGCATTGCTATCGTGCTTGACGGAAAAGGCATGGTAGGAGATAGCTGCATATCCGGACTACAGAGTATAATCAGCAGATATTTATCGACACGGCAGGAAACTAACGCTTACAACAGCCAAGATGTTGGTCCCATAGCTCTTAGGAAAGTCCATCAGAGATGCTCTTTCTCAGCGACAGCTATGGCACGCTCAAATGGTAGTACCGCTGTTGATGCAATCCCGGTATAGCAGTTATTGACTTCATCAACCCGCTTTAGAAGCTCTAATGGAGGTAGATGCAAGCCGGTCGAGCTCGGAAACTAGGGATAACAACACGAATGACATGTACAGGCTGATGAGGTAGCGACTGCCGACGGACGTCGGACGGAAAAGGGTCCTTCAGCCCTGCGGCGCGAGTGCGGGTCGGCCCGAGAAATCCTGAAATCCTGAAATCTTCAAGCCGCATCGTCGGAGGCAATCATCCCTTACCCTCTCTATCTCTTGCGCCGGCGAGATGAAGATCTCAAATCATTCAGAGGTACCTGTGTATACCATCTCTGGCTCTAGCACAGCTCGCCCGCTCCCAGAATGGCTCGCGCGAAAGCGGAAACGGAGTTTGAAGCAAGATCCCGAGTATGCGAACCGCATAGAACTGCTGCAAGATTTCGAGTTCGAAGAAGCCAGCAGCTGTGTAAGAGTCAGTGAAGATGGCAACTGGGTTATGAGTACAGGCATGAATCTCAACTGCTCCCCTTCGAATTCCTCCAGCGCTAATACTATAGCTATACAGGGACCTACAAGCCCCAGATGCATGTGCATTATCTACCACATCTCTCTCTATCTTACGCGCGCCACACAAACTTCCTAAACCAGACGTTCGTCCTATTGTCTTCAGACTACTCTAAATCCCTGCACCTCCAAGCAGACCGTTTTCTCGAATTCCACACTCCAGGAGGCCTCCATTACTCAACCCGAATACCACGCTATGGGCGGGATCTGAAGTATAACAGACGCTCCACCGAGGCGCTCATTCCTTCAGTGGGTGTCAACAGCGACGGCCACGGCGAAGTCTTCAGGCTGAACCTGGAACTAGGCCGCTTCATGAAAGGCTACGAAATAGACGTCGGCGGCGACGACTACACAACTCTAGGCGGCGGCGCTCTGCAAGGCGGTATCCACACCGGCAGCGTCAACACAGCCGCCATAGCCGAAGAAAGCCACAACCTCCTCGCATTCGGAACCTCCCTCGGCACTGTTGAATTCTGGGACGCCCGTTCCCGCAGCCGCGTCGGCCTCCTGCAAACTCCCCCCGACACCTCCACGCTCACCGGCGGCCGCTCCGAACTCACAGCCCTAGAATTCCACCGCAACGGTCTAAACCTCGCCACCGGCTCCTCAACAGGCCTCATCCACCTTTACGACCTCCGTCGCCCCACCCCTCTCCTTAAGAAAGACCAAGGCTACGGCTACCCGATCCAAAACCTGCTCTTCCTCTCTCCTACAATCACATCCGCAACCCCCAGCTCCACTCCCAAAATCCTCTCCGCCGACAAGCGCATCATCAAAATTTGGGACGAGACGGACGGCACCCCCTGGACCTCCGTCGAGCCGGCCGTGGACCTGCACCACGTAGCCTGGGTGCCAGATACCGGGATGCTGCTGACCGCGAACGAGGGGCGACAGCAGCATTCCTTCTTCATTCCGCAGCTCGGCCCGGCGCCCGAATGGTGTGCGTTCCTGGACAACCTGGTCGAGGAGATGGCCGAGGATCCCGACGATCCGTCCGCCTTCACCAATGGTGGTGGCGCCGGGGTTGCCGGGGGGGCACGCAAGGGCGGCGAGGTCTACGACAACTTCAAGTTCCTGACGCTGCCGGAGCTGCGGGAGCTGAACTTGGATCATCTGGTGGGGACGACGAGTCTGCTGAGGCCGTATATGCATGGGTGGTTTGTGGCGCAGCGGCTGTATGAGGAGGCGAGGATGATTAGTAATCCGGATTTGTGGATGGAGCAGAGGCAGAAGAGTATCAGGGAGAGGATTGAGAAGGAGAGAGAGAGTAGGATCAGAGGGAATAAACAGGTGAAGGTGAAGGTTAATAGGCGGTTGGCGGAGAGGATGGCGGAGAGGGAGGAGAAGAATGAGAGGAGGAGGGCCAGGAGAGTATTGAAGAAGGGCGGGGATGACGACGTCGTCGATGGAGCGGAACCAGCAGAGAAGATGGACGTCGATGTCGACGTCGACGCCGACGGTGATGCCGCGGCCGAGGGCGCCCCCGAGCCCGTAGGCAGAGGCGGCGGGATCCTCACCGACCCGCGTTTCGCCCGCCTGTTCCAGGACGAGAACTTCGAGGTCGACGAGATGAGCCGCGAGTTCCAGGCCATCAACCCTTCCACCCAGCCGTCCGCTTCCTCCACTTCCAAGAAACTGCCAAAGGGCCTTACGGCCGTGGAAGAGGAGGAGCTTGCAGATCGTCATGCTTCCAGTGACGACGACGAATCTACGGATGAAGAGGAAGAAGAGCAGAACAGAGTGGCTGCGCAGCAGCACAAACGGCCCACTGAGCAGGACACTGGCCGCATTTCCTCGTCCAGCTACAAGAAGGCTGGGCACCGGTCGCAGAGGCCGCAGATGGTGGTTTCGTCCTCTTCTTCGACGCGGAAGCCGCAGCAGAGAGGCGATCGGTCATTTGAGGCGCGGGCGGCGGGACTGAAGGATAGGAGAGCGGGTGATGCTGGGGGCCGTGCGAGGGGTGGAGTGGTGGGTGAGAGGGAGGTTACGTTTGCGCCGGCGAGGAAGGGGGGCAAGCCTAGGAGGGAGGAGAGTGAGGGGGGATGGAATGCGGGGAGGAAGGATAGGAGGAGTGCTAGTGGAAACACGTTCAGACGGATGTGATTAAGGGGCGTTGCATGGTGTGGCGCTCGTGGCGTTCAAAATTTGTAGCTTGTGGATGGTCTCTGCTTCCTAGTTGACAACGAGATCTGTTGGAGATATGTCTGCTGAATCAACGTCCGTAAGCAAGTCGAAAGGGCTGGAAAGAGACGATTTGGTGCTGGTAAATATGCCTCACGGTCGAAGCCCCCTCCATCAATGGAGCTGAGGATTGATGCACATCAACCATGTCGTACTACTCCAATCTTGTCGCCGCATCAAGAGCATGACCGCGTGAGGTTCAGAATATGTACCGGCGTTTTCGTCTACCATTGCAAACAATACGGACAGCGCATCTCTATGGAGTCTCCATAACATTGGTTGATTTCTAGACAGAATTCAGTGCCCAACTACTCGACACCGAGGAAGCATTGGTTTCGGTGGTAACCCCAGGTCGCCAAAGTTCTAAGACTACGAGTATGCCTGCACTTCGCGACTCCGCCCCGGACTGCTCCATTTGCATCAAAGCTCGTAAAAAGGGCGCCTGGACAGTCACAGGGCTCCAAGGAACCCAAGACAGGCTTGGCCCACCCTGGAACCGTGCCCCAAGGTTGCGGTGGTTGCCAAGCTGGAAAAGGATACGGATGTGTCGCGAGTGTGTCTCGGAGCGCCTGACGGAGCATGTTTAGGGTGACACCCTTCTCCCTCGCTATGCTAAGCCCCTGCCCGTTGTCCCACATTGCAGTGAGGCGCCTCACTGGGGGCTGTGTGACTAGCATGCCCTCCCATGACCCACCAGCTAGAGTGAATGGATGGCTGTGAAGGATGTTCTGCAGATCGTCGAGCCGGAGCGGCTCAAAGAAGTTCTGGAAAAGAGCGCGACACCATCGATGGGGCTTCTGAAATAATGGGTTAATGTGTGGGTTAGAGAAAAAATTCGGGGGTGTCTCGATAGCCCTGTAGAATAGTGTCTGCTGAAGCGGGAGAGAGTTCTTGATGAGCTTACACCAGCGACAGCAAACACGTTGAGCCAGAAGGATCCCCCCCACAGGAAGCTGAACTAAGATGTTCTTCATCGTCTCCGCTGCTAAACGGTCCATGTCAGCGTGATCTTCGCCGGTCCTACGTAGGGTGCAGCGAAGCTGAACTACTAAAGCGAATGGTAGAGGAAGGAAGAAGAGAAGAAAGCACGTGTTTGAGTTGACGCATGACATGAATACAGAAAAACTAAAGTTCGTGTAGACGATGCCAGATAGACAATAGAGGTATTGTCACGAGGTAATTGCTTCTCCTGACAACCTCGGACAACAAGTTTTTCTGGAAGACCCTAAACGGCTGCCCTTCCGGCATGTGGAACACAACCGACAAAGAGTTCTGACTTTTTACTCTGCGTGTCATCAGCACGTAGTCTTGGCTCTGTACAACAATTATGAGAGCATGACTGCATGACGCTCGTATGCCGGACATGTATGTCTCTCTGTTTTCGCACATAAGGGACATGTGAGTCTGCCATGTCGAGCATAAGAATCTCCATCCTTAGTACATTCTTACAACCCCCTATTCCGCACTCTACGATCTTGCAATCATCCCGAGCCGTGTAGAATCACACCCGGCACGGGAAGCTGTCAAAGGTGCATGTTTGAGCATGTGAAAGCAACGCCTCTGCGTCTGATGCTCCGCCAGCGGTAGACTCGTGAACAAGGCGCCAGGACAATCACACCGCACCAGGGGGATACCTTCCCAGTATTCCGGCCTCACAGGACCGACGAATGGATGGAACGTGCTGGGATAGCAATACGCCACAAGCGCGACGTACAGCGCTTGACGCAGCATGCCCATATTTATACCTTCCTCGCGCGCTGTGCTGAGGACTGGCCCTGCGTTCCACCGTATGGTGAGGCGTTTGATGCGAGGCTGAGCGACTAGCATGTGTTGCCATTACCCATGTGCTAGATGAAAGGGGGGACTGGCGAGGCTTGTTTGCAGGTCTATCTCCGTCGCCATTGCTGTTGTATCTTGCAAGAGGCCGTGGAATCACACGTTAGGCTTCTGCATGAAGGGATTGACATGCCTTACCGACCTCCAATGAGATGGAAAGTCCGGAGGCGTTGGGATTGTCCTGAGGAATAGTGCCTTCTGGAGCGTAGGGGATTCTCTGATAATGTTGCGCCAGCGGGAGCAGATAACTTGAACACGAAGGATTTCCCGTAGCGGAAGGTGAATCAAGATTCCTTCCATCATCTCCGTTGGTAGGGCAGAGCGGTCCATGTCAGGGTGATCTTTTTCGGTTTTACCTCAGTGAAGAGAAGCTAGAGATGTGAAGAGGAGAGAAAGAGGAGAAAGATCATTTCTGGATTTACGAATGATGTACTCACAGGTCAAGCGGAAGATTGAAAACGATCGCTTCTTGTAACTAACCTCGACGACGAACGCACATCTGAGATCTCTCAGCATCATCTTGTCGTGTGCAATACCATCTGTAGAGATCTGAGATCCATATTCTGTGTTCCGCTCTGAGCCGAATCATGAATTAATAGCCAACAGACAGAGACGTCTCAGCTCCTGAACAGCATCAAGCTCTGCTCAGCCACATCCTCCTCCTCATCCACAGCATTCCCGTCCCTTTCCCCAGCCTCCTCTCCCAATCCAACACTCCTTCCAAACAAACTCCCGAACAACTGATCCACCTGCCTCTCCGGCCAACTTCCCCGATCCTCCGGCGCCATAAAATTCTGCAATTTCTCATGCGCCGTATACCTCAACTTCCTCCCCTTGCTCGCCTTCGTATCCACCACCTTCCTCGTCTTCGCCTCCCTCGCCGCCTGCCAACTCGCCGTCGTCTCAAAGCTCATCCCCGCCACCCCAGCCGCCGCATCCTCGCTGCGCCGCTCCAGC
Organism: Botryosphaeria agaves; assembly: GCA_022813555.1. NCBI lineage: Eukaryota > Fungi > Ascomycota > Dothideomycetes > Botryosphaeriales > Botryosphaeriaceae > Botryosphaeria > Botryosphaeria agaves. The sequence continues at coordinate 29,598 of JAKLMF010000002.1, read as the reverse complement.
AGCTCTTTCAGCAGCACCCCGTAGAAGTCCGCGTCGTCGTAGATGCCTGCGGCCTCGGCGACGCCGGCGTTGGCCTGCACGGGGGCGCAGGAGCGCGGGACCCGCGTGCGCTTGACCAGCCGTGCTGAGTCGGCGAGTTGCGCTGCCAGCACGTCGACGATGGTGTGCTGGGTTGCGCTGTTGTTGAGGCGGCGGGAGAGGGGGAGGGCGGTGGCGCCGCGGGCTTTGGCGGACCATTTTTCCAGGATGGAGTTGCGGTGGGGGAGGGCTTCGGCTTCGAGGGACTGCATGTGGGCCCAGAGGGTGGCGGGGGCGGAGCCGTCGAAGGTGGGGCGCTTGCGTTTGGTGCCTGTGCGCGCGGTTTGCAGGGTCTCGCGGAGGGAGGTGAGGGAGGTCCAGAGGGATAGGGCGGCGGTTTCGGCGGCGCGCATGGCTTCTAGGCCACTGTCGTTGACGTCGCTGCTCTTGTTGCTGGCTGGCAGCGAGTTTGTGGCGACAAGTGCCTTTTGTAGTCGGATTCGAGTGTTCAAGAGGGAGTCAAATGTAGCCTGCTGGGCTTTGACCGCTTGGCCTTTCTCAGCATCCGCCTTTGCTGCCTGTGATAGTGTCGCCGCCACGGTCTTCTGCTCCTCTGCCATGATCTTGCGCAGCTCATCTCGATCTGGTCCGTCCGCGCCACGAGCTTCTCCGTCCATGTCCTCATCATCTTCCTCGTCTTCGTCCTCCCCATCCTCGTCTCCACTCATCTCAGTGGCCGAGCTTCCGTCATGCTCTCCAAACCCATCTTCACTCGCAAATTCTTCATCCGAAGTAATGTCTTCCGTGTCAAACTCTTCCTCCCCATCCTCGTCTATTGGAGCGTTCTTCCGCGTTCGAGACGGCTGGATAGCCTCTTCCTCGCTAGACTCCTCGTCGAAGCCCTTGTTAAATGGATCGTCGTCGGCATCCTCGTCTTGTATAGAACGCCGACTGACTTTTGAACCTATGTATTGCGGGCCAAGCGGGACACCTTCACGCTTCCGGAGCTTGCTCTTGCTGAACACTGTCAGACAATGCTGTAATATTCGCTGAGTTTACCACGTACCCAACATCCGCGTAGTGCTCTCTTCCGTCGTACGTTTCTTGCGCCTCGAGATCCGACTGAGATTCGCTGCTTTCGCTCGCATATGCGCCGTCCTCTTCAGGATCGAAATCTAATACAAGATATTAGAATCTACATAAAGGCAAGAAACAACGAGGTTACCTCTAGGAGTGTGTCCCTCAGCCTCAGCAATCTGCTGCGCCAGCGACTTTGGCATTTTCGGGCCTGCCATAACTTCTGTCTCTCAGATGTCGGCCGCAACAGAAATTCTTGAGGCGACCAGGATGTCCTCGGCCATTCGGGGAAACCCACTTCCCGACAACGTTACCAGCGAAAGAGCATCGCGCTCGAACGCGGCAGCAGCACGCGAGCATGAAGCCCCGGTTGTTTTCTACGTTAAGATGTTTGCAACACGAGAACCCCCTGGTAATGAGAAGACAGTAAAACTTCAGGAGCGTCGCCAATGTCATATAGGGTCTTCCCCGTTCGGGGGCTCCCCCACAGATCCCGCGGATGCAGAGAGGACTACCGCAGCAGCGTAATATCCGTGACGTGAAGAAAGTTGTAGCAGTTTCATCGGCGAAGGGGGGAGTTGGAAAGTCAACAATAGCAGGTATAGGCGATTTTTGTTCCGTATTCATTGTATATACGGACTAAAGCTTTTCAGTAAATCTTGCCCTCTCCTTTGCCCGCCGAGGACTACGTAGTGGTATCCTTGACACAGACATCTTCGGACCTTCGGTACCGACACTCTTGAATCTATCTGGCGAGCCCAGGCTTTCATCCAGTCAGTCCGTCCATGTGCTGAATTTTGAGGCTTCGCTCCAATTGTCAAGAGGAGATCGAACTTCCAGAGAGGTCAGCTGACGAGCAACATCCCTTCAGACAATCAACTTGTCCCACTATCCAACTATGGCGTCAAATCCATGTCCATGGGCTATCTAGTCGGCGAGGACGCCCCCGTAGTTTGGCGAGGCTTGATGGTCATGAAAGCCCTGCAACAGCTGCTCCACGAAGTCGACTGGGGCGGCCTAGACGTGCTTGTTCTAGACCTGCCACCAGGCACCGGCGATGTGCAACTCACTATCACGCAGCAGGTCAAGTTGGACGGTAAATCTCAACCCCAGTCCTAACATACGACATCCTTTCCTCTCCGATCACTCCAGTGAGGCCTCTCAAACAAAACTAACACAACCTCAGGCGCCATCGTCATCTCCACCCCCCAAGACATCGCCCTCAAAGACGCCGTCAAAGGCGTCAACATGTTCAAAAAAGTCAACGTGCCCCTCCTCGGCATGGTGCAGAACATGTCCGTCTTCCACTGCCCCAACTGCGGGCACGCTACCCACATCTTCGGGTCCGAAGGCGTGGCCAGGCGCTGCAAAGAGCTGGATATCAGGCTGCTTGGGGACATCCCGCTGGACGCGCAGATCTGCGCGGACGCAGATCGGGGGAAGCCGACGGTTGTGGCGGAACCGGGGAGTGCCAGGGCGAAGGCGTTTGAGGGGGTTGCGGAGGAGGTGGCGGGGCTGATTGGGCTGTAGGGGGGTGTAATGGCTTCTAGTAAACTCTTTGGGCTATTCGGAGATTTTTGAGGCTTGTCACCAGCATCATGACTGGTTTGACTATCATAAATTCTCTCAAAGGCGCTTTGAGCTACGTCAAGCGTCCCGGGGTATAAAAACTCGAACATATGCCAAGCTTCTGTCTTTCCAGCCATTTCCTACAACTCTTCTCGTGCGGTGACAACCCTTTCCATCACCGGACGTTCACCAGAGCGTTTCGTTCTTTCCGTCTCGTCTGTAGGTGTAACAGCACGTCCTTGTGTTCCACCACCGCCACCAGCAGCAGTCTCACCTTCAGACCGCTTGCTGGGCGATCCCGGCGATACACTCACAAGAGTGACAGTACTCGCATTCATCTCCCTGTCCTCATCCGGCAGCGAAAGCTTGAACGGGTACGCGATATTGTTCCTGGTCGGACGCGTTGACGTAGTGTTGCTGGGCGGAACGACGGTGGGAACGTGGTCGTTGACTTCTGCCGCGGCATCTGAAGATGGAACGACCACATCGCTGTCAGAACTCTTGTATGCGCGGTCTGACTGGCCATCTATCTGCGATAGTTCGCGATGATGGCCTCCGACATGGCCGTGCTGTTTGTGAGCTGCTGGTCCTGCCTGCCCTTCATCCATGATGGAACGGTAGGAGTGCGAGCGAGGACGAGAAACATAATTCCCTTTGTCAGGATTTGCCGGCCCTGCAGCCGAGAAGGACATTTTCCGCTTCGGTTTCTCGTCGATCCTCTCTTCGCGCTCGATCTGCATGACACCTCAGTCAGCATGCACACCTGTCACAGCATACCAGAGCATTGAACATACCGTCATCTCATCATGCTTACTCCCCCAAAGCGCCCAAAGACTCAATCCCATACTCTTCTTCCTCCCCGCCTCCCCACTCACCTCCCTCGCCATCCTCCTCTCCACACCCACTTTCCCCATCCCCCTCCGTCCCGCCACCGCCGTCGGTGGCGGTCTCTCACCATCCCCAAATCCCTCATACCCCGCCACCATCTCCCGCAAGCGCCGCTTCTGCACCACCCTCTTCTCCCTCGCGAATTTCTCATCCCACCTCTTCTGCGCCGCCATCCACTTCCTCACCGGCCCCTCCTTAATCACCCCGATCTCTTCAGGAGCTAGTTGCAGTGCAGGTAACTCCGCTTCCGGCGCCAGCGGGTGGATGTGCCCGTGCCGATCCACCCGCTGCCGAATCATACACCCATCAAACGGCGGGAGCGGGTCCCCTGCCTTCCCCACCGCCAGCCCGGCGTGGATGGGGGCGAAGGAGGGGAGGCGCACCTCGTGCACGAAGCCGACTGTCCGCGGGCTTTTCGTTGATTCTTCTTCTGGTGGAGGTGAAACAGTAGTTGTGCTTTTGCGGCGGGGTTTGGCAGAGGGTTTGCCATCAACGATCGATATATCATCATCGTCGAGGATATCAATAGCCGTCCTCTGCGCCCTCGCAAGCGCCCACGCTCCAAACTGCGCCACACTCCTATACATCAGCTTCGCCGGCCGCGTGAAACTCAGCGTGGGCGCCACGTGGCACAGGTCGTCCCACACCTGCAGCACCACGTTCGTCGGCTCGTGCCTTCCCACCTCCCACTCCGCCTCTTCTCTGTCCAAATAGTGCGAGGCCAGGTGGGCGGCGCTGGGCGCGTAGCGCGAGGGGTTCGCGGCTTTGTGGGCGAGGTAGATCTGCTCGTCGCGGAGGAGCTCGCCGCCGCCGACGAGGATGAGGAGGGGAGGGAGGCCGCCGAGGGTGGGCTGCAGGATGGGGGAGACGAGGGGGTGGGAGAGGAGGGAGTTGGGGGTGTAGAGCTGGATTTGGGATTTTATCTCTATGAGGCGGTTGTCGATGGTGATTGTTAGATTGGGCGAGGGGCCGCGCGGAGTGGTGGTGGTGCTGCCTCTGTGTTCTCGAGGCTTTGGGAAGCCTTTGGAGGAGGGGTCGGTGGTTTGAGGATGGCCTGAGTGTACGGCTGGCGTGGTCGCGCTGCTATCGATGACGGAGAAAGCCTCTACGTCTCTGATTGTTGTGTGTTTGGATAGGTGTCGGTCGTGCTTTAGTGATGTCTTACTGCGACGGGCATGGTTTTCCTTCTGGAGGTCCTCCGGCCTTACAACACCTGTCCGCAAAGCCTCCATCTGGTCAGAGTTCGGAGGCGGCCAAGACAGTGAGGGTTTGTGGATGAACCCATGTGCAGGTATGTAGTCATACGAGCCATCTCCTCCTAGACTTGGGAAGGAATGTGTTAGATCCACCCACGGTGAGAGTAGTATAGCTCCAGCAGGCAACGGAATGCCTTGGTCGCGCAGAATGACCAAAAGGCTCACCACCATACCTCCGCCAGCAGAGTCTCCAGCCAGAAGGATAGTCGATGGTTCATGGTGCTCAACTAAATACAGATACGTAGCCAGACAGTCCTGCAATCCACATGGAAAAGGGAACTGAGGTGCCAGACGATATCGAGGGGCGAGAACCCTAGCCTGCAGCTTCCGCGCATGCCGCTGCATCTGATATCGGTGTTCATCCACGCTGCCGAAGTAGTATGCGCCGCCGTGGATGTACAACATGATGCGTCGGCCCTTGTCGTCGCCCTTCTTTTTCCGCTCGTTATAGTCTTTCCGCACCTCGATCCACTCGGCTCGCATGGGACTGTTGTCGCGTCTCCATTGCCACCACCTCTTCCCACCGACTTGCTCTATCCCTTTAGGGCCAAGTTGTGCTTGTAGAAGCTCCGCTGCATGGCTCAGCTTCGCATTGGATATCTCGATGTCGTCTGTTTTCACCCAGTGGGGTACTGGTACCCACGGACTTGTGAAGGCTTGGACTTCGTCAACGGTATGATTCGATGCGTAATACAGGAACTTCCTAATAAGATGCAGTCCCTCATCGTAGGATATGTCCTCTGTAGGTTTGTTGTGCAATTGTTTTCTGTTCAGGTACTGCGGCCCTCAGTGTTAGCGATATCGTTTGCTATAGGCAACGGTAAACATACATGCGCGAAGGCTGTTTCGATGACCGTAGGCGTTACAGCAGCCCCAACGGTGATAGTATTGAGTACCATTGATAGTTGAGAACGTACGAACTAAGGACAAGCATGGGTAGGGCGCACCCATGCAAGGAATAATCGTGAGGTTGGGCTACTAAACAGGAAGGAAATACCGGATTGTCAATAATATTGCGCGCACATGAGCAGTAACAGCGCAAAGACTTTATAACGGCACGAGGAAGGATCAAACATATGAAGACCGACGAACAGTCAGCAATGGTCAGGTGTAGCTGAAGGTGCACATGAGGTGGCAGGTAAGCTTCCCCAGATCGAGGGAGCTGCAGGGTCCTCAGCCCTACGAGATCTACAACCGTCGTTGCCGGACACCCGATCCATGCCAGCACCACCCCTGCCACTCGAATGTAAATGTCGCAGCAAACACTTAGCAGCATATCCAAGAGAAGAGCAAGCAAATACGGACATTCCACTCAAGACAAGCAACAGCCATCAATACAAGATCACACATCGCTAATGCTGTCAACAAGCTACTCAGAAGGTGCAGGAAACCCAGTGTATGACACGAGAGTCAACTACAAATCAGTTGGAACTGACCGCGTGAGGATGGAGGACGCTCGGGCTCGGTCGGTATCACCGAGAACTCTCCGTGTTCCTCTTTACTGCTTTTTCCTCTTTCTTCTCTAACGGTTGGAATGGTCTAGCAACATTGAGATGGGTTTTCGTTGTAGTTTGTCAGGATTGTTCTGCGTTGGTGCTACAGGAGGACGCTTTAGCCGAAATATCTCTTGACTCAGCATTGTCAATTGCCATGCCTACTAGTATGCACGTAGTCATTGAGCCTGACCTATGCTCATTCATATGCCTCAGAAGGATTGCTAATGGCCTTTCCAACCGTTGCCCTGACAGTCCGGGAATAATGCATGTGAATGTCCGGGATGACACGGTAGCCTGAAGCCTAGAATAACATAACACAAACCGTGACAACTCAGGGCAGAGGACCTAACACTTTGCTCCACTGCTACTCTAAGTGATCATCGAATATATCTCGCATTCTAGATATAAGATTGGATCATTATAACATTTCATATTCAGGAGATCAAAGTAACGTACACAGCGTGAGACCGATAGAGCTTGAGCTGATGGTCCATTCTTCCAAAGTCATGGACCAGTTTGATCAACGAGTCAGAAACAGTGGCTCAGCTACAGCTTGCGTAGTGAACGTGAGAGGAAGTCAATAAGACCTCCCAAAGGCGATGGTAGGCTAGTCTGAAAGTAGTTAGCCCTCCACGTCGCGTCCTCCAGGAAGTGAATCGTGGGTATCTGATATGTCTGATATTACAACTACCACGACGGGTTAAAACAAGAGCCTTGAATATGGCATCAAGACAGCGACAGTCAGCAGCCAGTGCCAGTGCACAGCGATCCTCGGCACCCAGCGGACTCCCTCCCTACGAATCTCCCACTCACCCTCTCAGTCCCGCCGCGCAACGCGCTCTAAACAGCCTTCAGAACACCCACTCCCTGACGAAGCTGAAGCAGCACCTCGCCCAGGCCAACGAAAGCGTCACAAACTCAGCAGGCGACATCAACGACCGCCTCTATGTCACGCAAACCTCGCACCAGAAGCGCGCCTCAGCCAAGCGCTCGCAATCCGACCGCGATGAGGACGAGCTGGCCAAGAGCGAGCAGGAGCTCGACGACCTGAAAGCACGCGTGGAGAGCATGACCCAGCGAATGGAAAAAACCATCCGCCAGCTCACCGACGGCCAGCAGCACGTCGAGAGCGTCGAGCGCACCCTCAAAAAAGTCCAGCAAGACAGCAGCGCGGCAGCCAGCACCCAAGCCGCGACGCATCGCAGCACGCAGCCGACCCAACACCAACAGCACCGCCGCCCCCTCCCCGACGGCTACGGCTCCTCCTCCGCAGACGAAGATCTGGAGGACTTCGACCCCACCGCCCCCGGCACCTCCCACAGCACCCAACCCCCCTCCGCCCCACTCCATGGCCCCCACACCCTCTTCACCAGCACCCTCCTCCACGCCCACGACGCCTACACCTCCCTCTCCCTGCCCACGCGCTACGCCAGCCACAACAACTACATCGGCTTCAAGCGCATGGTGCACGACGCGCAGCACCCGACCGAAGACGGGCCGCCCATCCCCAACGCGTCCACCTGGTTTCTCCCGCCCGAAGGCGGGCCGGCGCCCGGCGTGACCGAGGGCGACGGCAGCGACGACGACATCGCCATCGCCAGGGAGAAGATCAGCACCAAGTGCCCGCTCACGCTGATGGAGTTCCGCGCGCCGGTGACGAGCCGCAAGTGCCCGCACACCTTCGAGCGCGCCGCCATCGAGGAGCTGATCCGCAGCAGCAGCGTCACTGTCGGCGGCGGGCGCGTGCGCGGCGGCAGAGTGCCAGCGGGCCAGGAGCGCGCGGTCAGGTGCCCCGTGGCCGGGTGCACGGAGATGCTGGCGCTGGCGGACTTGGGCGAGGATAAGCTGCTCGTGCGGAAGATCCGGCGGATCCAGAAGGCGAAGAGCTTGGCGGAGAGGAGTTCGGTGGCGGGGTCGAGCCCGAGGAAGGGGGCGGGGAGGGCGGAGTCGATTGGTTCGGAGAGTGGGGGGGAGGAGATTGAGGCGATTGAGAGGAGGGCGGAGAGGAGGGAGAGTGTGGTGCCGAAGGTGGAGAGGAGAGAGGGACGGACGCCGGCGAGGGGGATGGGGACGCAGATTGTGGATCTGGGGGGGAGTGAGGAGGAGTAGATGGGCTGGTTGGGAGGGGAGCTCATCGCTGATGGGCTCCAAATATCAAAACGTACAGGGATGTTTGATGATGAAATATGACTACATTGAACGAATTGTCTCCTAGCAACGCGCGGGTATATTGACCTTATCCCAGATACCACAAAGCCTAGCCGACTATTAGAAGACCACAGAACCCCCATTCTCCAGCGCCCTCTCACCTTCCATCCCCAACCCCCGCCCTCCCCCCCTCAACTCCTCCACCGTCTCAAAAACTCCATCCGTCCCTCAATCCCGCCCGGCCCATCCCACCCATGCTTCCCCGCCACCCTCTGCACCGCCCTCCCATCCCCACCCTCCGCATCCCGATCATCCCGCTCCGTCCACACGCCCCTGACATCCTTCGGCACGCCCCTGCCCGCCTCCAGCGCCGCCAGCACCGTCTCCGCCAGCTCGACGTTCGTCGACGTGGCTTTGAGCGCGGTGACGACGTCGGCGGGGGCGTGGCCCGCCGCGAGGAAGCGGTCGATGAAGGTTTGGAGGGTTGGGGCCGGGGTGGGGGTGGGTTGGGGGGAGCTGGGTGCTGAGGGGGTGTCGTCGGAGATGGCATCAGCCTCGGGCACACTGTCTGGCAGGAAGGGGGCGGAGGCGTCGGGGTTGTCGAAACCGCCGTCTGGTGGGAGGAGGATGGTGAGGTCTTGGTGGATGGCCTCGTCCTCGTCTTCGTCTTCATGCTGCGCTTCCGCTATGGGGCGGGGCCTCGCAAAATCCTCTTCTCTTTCCTCCTCCCCGTCATCCTCCTCGTCGAACCCGCCTTCTGGTTCCGCAAGCCCGAGGTCGGGGATCTGAGTCTCGGCGTTCAAGATTGCTTGCGTATCCAACGTGGCCACCGCTTGGTCCAGTGCGCTTTGGCCGACCATAGGCGGTGAAGAGGAGAAGGTTTGCCCGCTTTGATCTAGAGGAGTCAGATCAAGCTCTATACCAATTGCAACTCTGCGCTTCGGGCCAGTCGGAGTGTCATCAGGGGCTGCGTTGTCGGATAGCTGGGACGAGGCTGATAGAGATCTAGATCGGGACCTGGCTCTTACGAAGAGCGGTTCTTCTTCATCCTCGACTTCGTTGATGGGGTCTTCGCCTGCTTCCAGATATTCACTGACGCCCTCCTCGTCCTCGGATTCGGATTCTTCCAGTGGTTCTGCGAAAGAGACTCTCGTCGTTCGCTTGACAATGACAGTATTGCCCTCTCTGATGACTTGTTCCTCTACTTGTTCCTCTTTTTGCTCAACCATCACCATCTGCTGTCCTTCAGGTTCTGGTTGAATTGTCTCAGGAATCTCCGATGCATCATGAACTCTCTCAAATATCTCAGCCCTCTGTTCATCATTCAAAGCTGCGAACGCTGCAGCCACCATCGAATCAGGAAGATCAAGCCTTTGACGAATTAGCTCTTGCGTATGCGTCGAGTCGCTGAGACCTTCGGCCATCTCGACGTCCATCCTGCTCTTGGCTGCGTCTACTGCATCCTCTTCGTCGCCAGAAGGAGCATTGTTTTGATTAATGCCAGTTGGGGTTACAGTGATAATCTCTTGATGGAAGCTTGAGGTCTGCTGGACTATCTCAACGTCAACGGATCCCTCGCGCCTTTGACGTTTTACGTCCGGTGACTTTATGACTTTGATCGGAGATTCCTGGACTTCATGATCCCTGGGTCGTTTCTTTGACTAAGTCGAATCAGTTACTGCCTGTCGATTTTTCTAAGAAAGAAATTTGAACTTACCAGAGGGTATGGCGGTAGCTCTTCATCAGATTCAGCCTCAGGTTGATCACTCGATAATACGATAGTCTCCTGTTCCGTTTGCGTCGTGCTTGCAGCAGCTGCCACAGCCCCAGCGTCCTTAGGAGCTGATAAGGTTGCAAGATTGCTCCTTGCCCGTGGGGTTGATCCATCATCCTTCCTTTCGCTTGCGGCTCGTGGAGGGGAGCGCTTCGTAGGAGTCACAAAGAGTGGGGATTTAGATTCCCGCCCCCTGTCTGCGGCCTCTTCATCTTCTGCACCACCTGCTCCACCGGTAGCTTCCAGCTCTCTAAATTTTGGACGTACTCCAGTCCTGTAGTAGGCGAGCCATTCCTCCACAAACCCCCTTGGAACACTCGTCCGCCATTCTTCCCACGCTCTGTTGTACAGCTTCGTGCGCTGCCTGTCACCCTCTAGTTCTTCGAAGATGGGAGCAACTTTGCGCTCCCAGAAGCCACGCCATTCTTTCCCATTGTGGCTGGTATCTTCGGCCCATTTGTCCCAGCTGCTCTGAATATTACGAGCGGGAACATCTTGTATGCTAGTCCCGTTCTTGATGAGATCGTTGAAGTCCTCAGCTGAGAACCCACTAATGCTATGTCTGGGACGTGCGGATCCTGCAGCTTTTCGTATCTGTCCAGGAGAACTTTTTACACCACCTTTCGTCTTGATTGTGTTGGATCTAGATCCTGGGTCGGAGGCGACGTGGGCAGGCGGCGATGAGGGAACATCATCAGGATCGTAGCCGGCTGGTGGCTTGACACTCAAGTACTTGACGTATCGATCCCGCCATGACTGCCAAGGATGATTGGGGTTCTGGTGCTATTAGTCTGTACCTCTGTAAAAGCGCGCTTGCCGTGTCTACTTACAACGGTCTCGAGCTGCTTGTATATCTCATTTCCCCGCACGCTCGCGCCCTTGCGCTCGCAATCCTTCACCCATCTGTACAGCTGTATATCGTCTGCCGTAGTGAACGGAGTCCTCACGCCTTTCGTAGGCCTCACGGACGCGACCTCTCGGATTGCGCCAGCCGGCGCGCCGGCGGGGTGGTCCTCAGGATTCTCGAGCGCATCATTGCGGATGGATTGTTCGATGAAGCGGTATGATATGCTTCCAGGTGGAGCGTCTTTCCTTGCATGATCCGCAATCAGATAGTCAGCATGCTTCTCCAATGGCACGATCTGCCCGCCATTGTTCTTGATCTGATCAACGAAGGTCGAGCGCAAAGGGCAGCGCTGCGCGATCCAAAATTTGAGCCCGTCGAAAAGCTTCCCTTGAACAGCGGAGTCGTCCTGAAGGTGGGTGTAGACGATTTGCGCTTGTTGGTCGGACATAGTGCTCGTGGTCATAATCGTAAGTTGTGTGGGGTGCGGAGACGCGTTTGGGATCGCGCGACGGCGTGACATCGCGATTCTGTGTTCTACCGGAAAACAATGAGCAAGATACTAATACCATGAAAGGTGTGACAGCTAGTAAGAGGATACATAACATGAGAACCAAGTGAATTTTTGGCCCATGCTACTCTTACGAGTTAGTTGCTGGTCACGTGTTACAAGTCCTGCTCAGTTGGGAGATAGTAACGGACTGGGACTGATCCCACATAGAGAGGTGTGTCAAACCAGGCTATTGCTTGTGGACATGACGAATCTCGGCAGCCTTGCGGAGGGAGATCAGGTACAAAAGACCATCAATCAATGGCGCCCGCAAACGCGTGATGATATGATACTGTGCTCGCGCGCTATCATACGTGTTGTACCAAAAGAAAGCCTGTTAAAGCATACCATACAAGCACAATTTTACCGTTTGAAACCCTAGAGATACATCAATACTCCATCGCCTCCTCAAACAAATCCCTCAGTTGCTCCCTCTCCGTCTCCACATGCGTGATATCCAGACTCGGCGCCAGCATCAACACCCTAGCCTGAGGAATCGTCCCCTCCACCAAATCATCCACATGCTTCTTCTCGAACCCCAAATCCTTCAAGCCCCTCGGCTGATCCCCAAGCCCCACCAAAAACTTCGCGAGCGCCTCACTCAGCACCTCACCCGCACTCTCCCTCTTCACCTGGCTGATATCCACGCCAAAGCACTCCGCAGCCGCCAGATGCCGATCCGGATTGCTCGCGCCCGTGAACTTGAACACCGCCGGCGCCGTCACAGCCACACTAACACCATGCGGAATAATCGGCATATCGACCTCATACCCGCGGTGCTTATACCCCGGATTCTGGCCCGAGATGGGGTAGCTCATGCCGTGGCACAGATGCACGCCCGCGTTCCCGAAGCCGACACCCGCCAGCGTGGCCGCCAGCAGCATCTGGCTCTGCGCCTCGAAGTCGTCCGGGTCCCGCACCGCGCGCGGCAGGTACTTGACCGTCGCCCGCAGCGCGTTGAGGCTGAAGATGTCGGAGATGGGGTTCGCGCCCTGGTACGCGGGGCGGTTGATCGGGTTGGTGGGCCGGGGCACGCGCTCGTGGTACGGGATCGCGGTCCAGGATTCGAGGGAGTGGCAGAGCACGTCGAGGCCTGAGGAGGCGTGCACGGCGGAGGGCATGGTGCGCGTGTTCAGCGGGTCGCAGATGCCGAGGGTGGGCTTGAGGTTGCGGTGCGCGATGCCGGTCTTTGCGCGCTTGGAGACGAGGTCGAAGATGGCAGTGCCGGTGGTTTCGGAGCCGGTGCCGGCGGTTGTGGGGACGGCGACGAGGGGCTTCAATTTGCCGTTTATGGGGAGGCCTTTGCCGAGGGGGGCGTTGACGAAATCGAGGAAGTCGGCCTCTGAGTTTGGTGTCAGTAGAGTTTGAAGCAGCCGGTCGGAGAGAGCTCGTACCTGGGAAGGATGTGTAGAGGTTCATCAGCTTAGCAGTATCGATGACGGACCCGCCTCCAACAGCCAGGAACGCATCTGGCTGGTATGGTTTCGCGACCGCAATAGCTTCCTTGATCCTAGTTCACCATCAGTCTACTTCTTTCGCAATCTCTCCTCGTCCGTAACCGCATCTTGGAGTAGCAGGTAAACATACGAACTATCCTTCGGCTCGACCCTCGTCCCCTTATAAACCTCATACGCAATCCCTTCCGCCTCGAGCCCCTGGATCGCCTGCTTCATCGCATCTAGCTTCGCCACCGTGCCATCCGTCACAACCATGACCTTCTTCGCGCCCATATTCTTGAAGTCCATGCCCACCTCTTTCGTGCAGCCGGGCCCGAACCGGATGGACGACGCCGCCATCTCGAAGGCGTACTCCTTCTGCTGCGAGCTGTCGATGGGCGTCGCGAGAGTTCGTCGGGCCTGGGCGATCGTTTGCGGGGCATGGTGGTGATGGCCTGGGTTGGAATGGCAGGGGCAGTTGGGGGGATGAGTGTATTGGATTGTGCGGAGGAGATTGAGGGCGCGCGTTGCGCGGGTGGGGGCTATCCGTATAGCAGCCATGGTGATGTGGGATGTTACTCGGCTTCAATGTGAGGATGGAGACAGTGAAGAGGAATTAAGAGGTGATGAGTGTCCTCTCGAAAGGTTGGAGAAGCCATAACAGAGCTCGTTGTGATGCTCTTTTGGCCCGAGGTGTGTGGCCGAGCAATGGCCCGCTGCTCGGGTGGTGTCCGGTCGAGGCTGCGGGGAAAACGCCGGGGATAAGTCTCCACTAAACCCGGGGCGCCTCCACAGATCTGGACACTGTCTGGTTCCTCAGGGGATCCCACATCTCTTCCGTGGGGATATCAATGAGTCTTTCGTTTGGTGTTAACGCTGACCGTCCAAGCAACTAGATTGATCATCCATTGCGCGTTAAGGTGCACAACAGATCTCGATATACCCCTTTTCTTCCTGCACGTGAGAATTGTCATAACACATCACTGCGTTTTGATCTTGCCAACTCGTCAAATTCTTGTATTGTACAAGTCGAAGACTAAGACCCGCCTATCTGAATACAAGTACGAAGCACCTGTAGCATACGATCCAAGAATCATGAGCAGTTGCTCTGTTCCACATTCTCGTAGGCCCAAAACCGGTCAACATGCCGAGGAGATCATGGAGAAAGAGATCAAGAAGTCTCAGATAATAGGAAAGACGAGTGTTTGAGGCAATTCATGCACCGTACGCCCATAGAAGAGGAGAACAATCACCTGATGTCATAGAAGTGCAATAAGAGGCCCAAATGACCAACCCGCCTTTTTGTGCATCGTGGAAGAGGGTATGCCGAATTGAAGAGCAAAACCGTGAAAAGAGTGAGAGAAGCAGACATGTAATTTCAGTACGAAGACAGTAGCGGATTTTCCATCCTGCACGTAATGCCGTTGCTGTCCACTATACAACAACAAGTGTAAATTGACAAACAATGCCGCCGCAACAATCATGGCGAACTGCTCTTCTGCGACAAGTGCATAGACAGCATACTGATATCGTCCCTCGTGGCAGGATAGTATTCGAGGATGTCCCTTAGATTCCTGAGCTGCTGCTCGGTGATGTCCGGTACCGAAGTAAGTAATTGAATGACCACCGGTGCGTTCGAGAAAGGTCCCAGTATTTGGTTAGCCAAGGTGTTGCCGTGGACTGGTGGCGGATATGGAGGCTGGTAAGGTTGTTGCTGTGCAAATGGTCCGCCATAACTGGAAGGATGGCCCCCGATGCTGTTACCGTGAGGTCCTACCGGTGAGAATTGCGGTTGAGCGGCCACGGAGGGTGTTCGTTGCAGGATCTGGTTGGCAGTGATGGCAGTGCCAAGTGGAGCTGCGTTAGCCAGAGCAGCCAATTCACCGTGTTGGTGCGGTGTGACAACTGGCGATTTTGTACGGACAACAAGCGTCACGAGCAGCATGTTGTCAGGACGTGGTTTCTCAATTGTGGTACCGTCTAGCATCTCCAAGAACCCTGGCAGTGGGCTCATGCCCGTCTCAACAGGTATGATATAGATATCACGTATGGCATTGTGCGACTGTGGGACTACTGCCCATCGTTGCTTCTCGCTGAAGTAGCTGTAAATGCGCTGGAAGCCCTGCCGATCGGGGTCATTTTCAGCTGGAGCGAGTGAGAGAACGGTAACGTCGTTAGTCGTACTCCAGCGCATGTTGCTCATATAACGATCCGCATCCTCGATTCTGATTCGACCAGTGATCTCAAGTACCGGCGGTAGTAATTCCTGGTACGGAAATCTTTGGCTGACGTCGCCGCCCATTACGTAGCTTGCGGTACCATTGAATCCCGCAACCTCTTTCATCAAAAGCCTGCCACGCCAGCCTGATGCGGGGTCTGCGATCTGATCGACCGGAGAGTACATCGGTTCGTCGTTGTCTTCATCTTTGAGAAGACGGTCTATATCCGCATCATCGCCGGGGCCTTGCATTTGCGGCGGTGCCTGTGGCTTCATCATCGAACTGCGCCGT
>JAKLMF010000002.1:0-14022 GCA_022813555.1 Botryosphaeria agaves | reverse complement strand
GTCTTGGGGGCTGTTGCAGGAGGCGTTGCTGGTCAGTGTCCGGTGACTGTACGCTGGACCACACAGAGTTGATGTCGAACGCAGCAGAAGATTGTCTGTGATGCGCAGGTGGTTTGGGTGAGGCTGAAGTGTCAACGGTGAGTGCTTGCCTGCCTACATCCTCAGGCAGTTCGACAGTTCTAGGGCTGCCGATATCAGGAGGTGGGGTGTCTGATGACTGTGGTTCTCCCTCTCCAGCTGTGGTGTCTCGTCGAACTGGAGGGGCTGTGAAGACCGACGGATCAGTGTCGCGGCGTGAGCTCTCGTCGTCGACGAACTCTTCTCCCTTGTGCGTCTTTCGGATACGTGGTCCCTCTTCGTGGACAAGCACGGCCTGCTTGTCGGCAGCTTCTTTCATAGCTGCATCTCGGCGCTTTGTCTCCTCGTCGGCCATCTCGTCAGTGGTCATCTGAGCTAGCCTGTCCGTAGTGAGTTTTCCCTCGAGAAGATCGCGTAGCAATTGCGTGTTCTTTTTGATGTTGAACCTTGTCGACCTGAATTGGTCTCTATAAGGCGGAGTATTGCCACCATGAAACGTGAACAAAGCGTGTTCGATCTCGACCGCAAGTCGCTGGCCCAATAACTCCGACGTGTCTGTATCCGGAATTCTGTATGACCCTTCTTTGGAGAACTGCCGAATTATACCAGCTATTGATTTGCCCAGAAATTCGGTAGGTCCCTTTCGAGTTTCTGGCAAATCTTCGAAACGGGCGGCAGGTGGTGGAGGGACATCGACTGCCATCTGTTGTGAGTTGTCGACGGCTGCACCGGTCGATTGCCGTCGCAGTGCCTCGTGATCCTCGCTGGCAGTAGTGTGATCCTGGACTTCGTGGTCTTTATTACCGCTGTCTGTAGGCTCGAGCAAAGTTGTACCATCCGACGCTCCTATGAGCTTTGATTTGTCGTCCTGCCGTTGTCAGCACATTAAACTTACCAGTGCAAGTGTTAGTCCTACCTTGTCTCCACCATTCGTTTCAACCTCCCGCTTCCGCTTTTTGGTAGACTCTGGTCCCACCGAAGATGGGGGAGTCTGCTGGGCTTTGGGACTGCTTGCGACGAGACCACCACTCTGAGGCATAGCAATGTCGCTCGGACGCGCTGATTTGCGAGAGCTGCCCTTTTTGCTACCCTTCCCACGCTTCTTCGCCCTCTCTCGCTCCCTGCGCTCCTCTTCCGCTTCTCTTTGTCTCCGCTCCCAAATCCGCTCTCCTCGCGCTATCGCATCCAGCAGTTCCTTGTGAAGGTCTGGTCTACATTGTTCGCAGAAGTATTGATCGGGTTGTGCCCCCTCCTCCTCAGGAACACCCATACAGTCGTTGTGTTGCCATGCTTCACACTTGTCGCAGCAGATCATAACACGACCTCCCTCGTCCTCTTGATGGCCACAAACACAGCGAATGATGGCATCTTCATCGTTCTCGTCAGGTTCGGGCTCGGCGGAGGCGGCTTTGGAACCTTTCGACTTTCCTTTCTGACGCTTCGGAGCCGGCGCATCGGGAGCTTCTTGGTTCTTCGTGTGTTGGCCTTTTGTGGCTCGACCTGAGCGGCGAGGTTCATCTGGTTGCGAAATGTCAGTGACTGCGGTTGAAGACGTTGTGGGACGCGCCGGTTGAGAACCAAACAACGGCGGACGTGGGTATGGGTGCGGTTGCTTACCAGCCATGTTGTCGCAACGTTTCGAACAGTCACAACCAGAAGGCGAGTGGGAATGGCTTCAATGCACTGCTATCTCTCTGGGCTTCACGGCTTCATCTACTGATAGGAATGTATGCAGTACAGAATCTGTTTGTAGGCACGAAATCGACAACTAAGGAACTCGTTGCCGCGGATCACGCTCCTTCAGGCCTCCTTGCTGAGTAGACTAGACGCAGACAGAGAGATCCAAAGCTTCTTTCCCCTCACGCGACCGAGAACAACTCGTGGCTGCCGATCTGCGACCTGCGTCGCGCCTTCCTGAACCAACCTGCAACAGCGCGACTTCTGAGCGAAGCGCGTCAACAAGTGCGATAGATGTGGCGCGATAGGAACCTGGACGTCACGTCGTGGAAGCGCGATGGGCAGTGGATGGTGTTGATGTTGTAAGGACGAGGAGAAATGAGGAGAAGGTGAGAGCTTGGATTAGCGAGCGCGCATGGGCCACTTCCCGATGCGGCAAGCAACGTTTCTTGCGACAGGGCTGGCGGACATACCAGCAACCACCCGCATAAGGTTTGATCTTCACCTTTGGCACGAGCAAGAACACACAACAGAATCACACTCCTTCTCAATCATCATGACGGACGTGCGGTCTATGTTACGCGCAGAACGCGCGGCCCGCGGTACGCAACCATTACGCAATGCCATACCTCAGAGAAAATCGGCGGTACCTGCGTCAGAGGTCACAAGCAAGAAGCGCAAGGCCGGCGATGATCAACGACAAGAAAGGAAGAGGACCAAAGCTGAGGAGCTGAACGACCTGCCAGCTGGGTTCTTCGACAACTCTGGTGACAGCGTCGTAGTTGAGACACAAGACACACTACCACGAGAGGTGGAAGATGCGCCGTCGGCAACCAAGCCGCCCATGCGGGAATCAAACACGGCTATAGAAGCAGTAGATGCGCCCGCGTCGCTCCCTTCAGGCTTCTTCGACAACAATAATCCCTCACAACAACCAGCGCCAACCGCCGCCGTAGACGAGGATGAATGGGCAGCATTCGAGCGAGAGGTAGCGACACCACCGCCTCCTGAGCGCACAACGATTGCAGCACTCAACGCGGCGGCCACGATTCAGGCTGCGCCCATGTCAGCAGCAGAACTGGCTGCGCAAGCGAGAGAGGAGCAGAGCACACAACGAGGACGAAAGGACGTCGAGATCGAGGCTGAGAAGGAAGATGCTGCGCGGCATCTGGAGGAGGAGTTTGACCAAATGGAGGAGCTAGAGGAAAGAGTGAGGAAGCTGCGAGAGAAGAGGGAGGCACTACGTCAAGGAAGACAAGAGGATCCACCAACGGTTGTGATGGACGATGCCGCTGCTGTGGCAGAGCAAGATCCTGGGGAGGAGAGCGACGATGAGTTTGACGAGGATGATTGGGATGATTGGCGATTCAGAGCGGCGTGAACCAGGACTGGCTGGACACGATCAATCAAAAGACACCCCGAGCGTACAATGCGTATAAATACAACGACGACCTCAAGGATATCTCATAGGACCTTGCATAGCGATGTTGAGGTACATCGACTGGCCCACCGCACGTCAACTGCAGATACGTCAGCCTCGCCCTCGCTCTATGAATATCGCAAGACGCATCGACCCAGTCAGACCGCTACAGTGAGCTGCTCTGCTATTTCGACTTGCACGTGGAGATTATCCGTATCCAGTAACACGACTAGTGCGGCTGGTCAAGCTGTCTGAGATACGGTCATCGCTGTGTCGAAGCTAGCATAGACGCCTGCAGGACGAGCTCATACGGGTTTAATATGGGCCCATACACCAGACGTCTCGCACATGGACGTGCGGCCGTGATAGCACCAATGAAGTTGGCATCATTCACTATACAACCTTGCTGAATTCTGTTACTTGATGGCGAATATGAAGCGATTTTGACCAGAACGGCACTTGAAGAACACTTACAGCTACTCAGCAAGACCAGAAATAGGCTTACATTGTGCATGAATCGTGCTTGCGACTGCAATACAGATCCGCGGTCCAGCGGCGCAAACGGACCTTAGTCCACTATGTCCGTCAAAAACACCTGAGCTTGTCAAACCTGCCACTCTGATCTGAGCGGCATCAAACTCAGAACCGCACTTATAGCCATCTTTACATGGATATTCCTGTCAGACTAACAAGCTTGAGCAGTCCTCTGATCGGTTTCCATCCTCGGTGGCAGGTGGTTGGAACGGAGGCTTTGACAAGCATTCGCTTCTACGGCGATCAGAAACGGCGCCTAACCTCGAGGAAGCTTGATCCATCTAGCCGGGCGCCTGCTACGTCAGATTACTCGCCTTCAAGGTCTACAGATCGAGATGTAGCTTATTCCGATAGTAGCGACAGCTCAATGTCAACTTAGGCATGGAAAGTCTATTTGACCAGAACAACATGTTGACCTGTTTGCATGTAGTTCGATCGCTTCGAAGTACCGCGATAGATTGCTCAGATGCCGAGTTGAGTGAGCTGCCCTTAAATCCGCTAATCCCCGTGGAAAATTCCGCCGAGCGTCACCGACGCCATCATCGTTAACCTGAGCCTTCGACCCTTTGGGCCCGTCATGCGTGGGCTGCTTGTCTTCCCAGTTCACACCTCTCTCTTCTGCAATGGCAGCAACAATATTGCCGTCGAGCTCAACCTCGAGCAATGACCAATCAGTGACTGCAAACGCGAACGTATCCATGGACTCAGATAAGCACAGTGAGAGCATAGGCTCTCTAGTGGAAGAGGAGAAGCAGAAGGAGGAGCGAGAGGTCCAACCGACCGGATTGCGAGAATACGAACCGATCCAAACTATCCCGCGACCAGCGGGCGTGAACAGGCCGCGCAGCCTGCAGTCGACGCACTCGCGACGCTCCTACGGCGGGCACGATGGATACTCCTGCAACTACGAGGACGAAGAGCAACCACCTCAACATGAGGATGGCGTGGATCCGGAGAAAGAGTTCGAAGTGAAGTGGGACGGCGACAACGATCCGATGAACCCGCGAAGCAAAAGCAAATTGCACAAGTGGACAATAGTGCTCATCGTAGCCGGGAGCTCTCTTTGCGTGTACGCTACTCGAAAACATTGCCGCTTCATGTGTCTAGGGAAGCGGAGGCATAAATGGTGGTGTGAAGCTGACGAATGCCGACTTTTTGTCTCCATAGGACCTGCACCTCATCGTTGTACACGAGCACGTATGCCCAACTCACCAAGGAGTTCAACACCTCGCGGATTGTCGCGACTCTCGGACTTTCGATCTTTGTCATGGGCCTGGGACTGGGTCCCATGGTGCTGTCGCCCTTATCTGTGTGTTGCACTGCGCCCGCTGCTTGTTGCTGCAAACTGCTGATGAACGATGAAGGAATTTTACGGACGACGGCCTATCTACATCTACTCGTACCTGATGTTTCTGATATGGCTGATACCGTGCGCAGTAGCGCCAAACATAGAGACGATGCTTATCGCGCGCTTCTTCGACGGACTCGCTGGCTCAGCATTCCTCTCTGTCGCGGGAGGTACCGTGGGAGACTTGTTTGTTAAGAGCGAACTATCGCTGCCCATGATGATCTACACCGCATCACCGTTTATCGGGTAGGTTGCATGTTTCGGTTCCCTACTTAATCTCAAGCATGAAATATGCCCGGCGTTGATGGATATGTCGAGCATACACGAGTAGGTTGGAGGCACAGCAGCAGAAGTCGTCAACAGTTTGCGTTTCATGTTCGCCATGCACACCCGAGCCTCTCTTGGGAGATGCTGCATGCCTATGCAAATCTATCCGAGCACGTGCTGACCCGAGACATGCAGACCGGAGGTTGGTCCACTTATCGGAGGGTTTATTAATCAGCACACTCGCTGGAGATGGTCGTTTTACGTTTTGTTGATCTGGGCCGGCGTCCAGCTTTGCTTGATCTTCTTCTTCGTGCCTGAAACGGTGAGTGAATTCCCCGACAAACCGACTGGATGCATCCACCACCTTGACTAGTTGGTAAGTTTGCGTTCGCGGCACAGACGGGACGATTGAGACGTTGAGACACACTCGTGCGAACTGTGCTGGATGAACGTTACGGAGGACATCCAGACCAAGCCTTGCCTGCCATCGAACTCTTCGGGCAGCCAATACGTCCCGATACTTCAACCGCTCTGCTGGAAAGCTCCTCGGCGGATGCGAACTCATCGGTTGTGTTTGTAGCTACAACCAGACTCGGTGAGTTTGCATTTGTTGGGTGGTAACTCCATTCAGACCGTCCCCCGTAATTTTAGGTTCCACTAAGGATATAGTTCTATTGGATCCTCACCTACATGTTCTCTCGGCCTTACTCACTTCAAGGATTATAGTACAGGTTGGATGTCCTCTATAGCTGGAAACTGAAATGTGCTGCGAACGCAAACTTACCGACTAGGGCTGTACACTTAACGAGAATCTCTGCCAGAGATGTACCGACTCAGTACGTCCCAACAATTTGCTGCATTGCTGAGTCCCAGCGCCCGGACACTTGAACACCCTCTCTCATCTTGCGGGTCCACATTCATGCTGCCTTAGCAGCCTCCAAGCGCTGTGCGTCCGGACATCTCTGGCAGAGGTTGTCGTGATTGTCTCGATCTTCTTTCTTTCACGTGAGAACCAGGCTCTAACATCCGGACGCATCAGTATCACCCCGTCTTACTTCGCAAGAAGGCGCAGCGATTACGCAAAGAGACGGGAAACGAATCATGGCAGGCGCCAATAGAGAGACTGGACAGGTCCATTTTCAGGACAGTTCTGTGGTCTTGTATCCGACCCTTCCAACTCCTCTTTCTCGAGCCAATGGTGAGCTCTTATTGAACCGTTTAGCTGCATGTCGAACGGCTAACATCTGGATCCCAGTGTTTTAACCTTTGCCTACTCTCAGCGATCCTACTGGGGATATTGTATCTGTTCTTCGGCGCGTTTCCCTTGGTCTTTGAGAACAACCATGGCTTCACACTCTCACAAACAGGCTTGACATTCTTGGGCATCTTCATTGGCATGATCATGGGGATAATGACGGACCCGCTGTGGCGCAAGAACTACATGCGCCTTGTGAGAAAGCGGGAGGCGCAGGGGGGCGAGCCAGGCGGCTCTGAGCCCGAATACCGGCTGCCGCCCACCATCCTCGGCGCTGTCTTGGTGCCAATCGGACTTTTTGGTTGGTCCTCAATGGCTTACTGTGGGCGTTGGGGCTGAACGTGAGACTGACCCTTGATTTCTTGCAGGTTTTGCCTGGACTACCTTCCCGTTCGTAAGTCGATCACTCATCTGTCATGCTTATCAACAGGCCGTTACTGACCTGGTCCCTGTCGGCAGGTCCACTGGATAGGTACGGGCCGTAACAACGCAATTCGGTCTCATGGGCTTGCTGATCAGGCGCGCAGTTCCCATCGTATTTTCGGCCGTGTTTGGCACGGGGTGAGACAACATCCTGACAACAACCATGATTCGACCAGAGAATGCTTACAGTTGTGGTGGCAGCATTATACTGGTCTTCTCAGGTGTCTTCACCTTCCTTGTCGACTGCGTATGGACGCCGAAACCGGACATGAAAGGCGAATCGCTGATCTCATGCACAGTACCCCTTGTACGCAGCCAGCGCACTGGCTGCGAACAGCTTCGCGCGATCGAGCTTCGCGGCAGCCTTCCCACTGTTCGGCGTTCAGATGTACCACAGTAAGTCTGAGACAGAACGCTCAACGACGACAATGGCAAAGAGCGGTCGCTGACGTGGATGCTCTCCAGAGCTCGGATACCAATGGGCGTCCTCGCTCCTCGCGTTCTTGAGTCTCGCAATGACGCCGTAAGAGCACTGATGTCCTCCCAGCAGCGTGGTCAATGTGTAGCTGATCATGCGTTTGCCGCATCTAGATTTCCCTACCTGTTCTACCGATACGGGGCACGTCTAAGGGGTAACAGTAGATTTGCGTCAACGTAAGCTCAAAGCGGGGCGCGCCGCGAGCGATGTGTAGACATGACTGGCTGGAGGGTGGTGTGGTGGCATGCAGCCCCGTTGCACGACATGCATTCCATGAACTTTCTTTTTTGAGACTCGAGTTGCCACGTGATACAAGCAGCACAAGCGATACAAGCTAATCTCTGTGCGACGCGGCGGGGGCGCCACGGGGTCAGCATGTCATAGCTGGGGAGCAAGGAATGCTGGCAATAATGCTCATGGAATCGTCTTAAAATAAACAAGATCTGGAGAACGGAGCAACGTGGCCCAGATAGAGCTCATGAGAGCGAAACTCTATTGCGAGAGTGGGGAGCGGGAGAGTGGAGCGTGGAGCGTGGAGCGTGGAGCGTGGAGCGTGGAGGGTGATCTGCGGGCGGAAGGGCTGATCGCTCTCACCCAACGCGCTCGCTCGGCAAAGCTGTCCCGCCTTCCTCCCGTTCCATGACAGCACGCTGCGACTCAGAGAGAGAGACAGAGAGAGAGAGAGAGAGAGCGTGCCTCCCATCACATCTCCCCCACAGCCCACAGCCAAGTAGCGCCGGGTGATTGCTCACGTCGATCTACTTGCGCCCCTCGTCAGCCGCTCCCTGTAGACGCTGCCGCCATCTCGCTACCAACTACCATGGTTGCCAAATTGCGGCTGCTCTGATGCTGCCAAACCCACCTCACGCTCACCCCCGTCATCCACTCCATCCATAGATCAGAGAGCCTCGCGCTGCTACACAGCAGACACCTGCCCGCACCCGCGTCTCATCCCACCAGCGGTTTCGGACCCTGCTCCTCTCTTCTTCTGCTGCTGCCCTTGCCTCTCCTCTCCAACCTCCAGTCGTATCCCAGTAACCCACCGCTTCCTCGAGTCGTGCGCGAATACACCTCCCGGCAGTATGGATCGCGCCAAGTCGAGCTCATCATGAATGCAAGCCAGCGTCGTACAACGCTTGTGTTCCCTCGAACAGCCTCCTCTCGATTGCATCCACCCTGGTAACCAGCGACCACAGCAGCGAGCTGAGGCAATCCCCATTCCTGCGTCCCGGATTAGAGCTCGCAGCGGCGCCACCCCAATATTGGGCATCATCCCTCAGCGGTCCCACATTCACCTGCCAGCCGACCAGCGCACCGGCTGCCGCACCACAATCAGCCTTTCTGAACACAAAAGTAGAGCCTGGTGCCACAGCGTTTTAGACGCTCCACTCCACCGGATACGCGTGACCGCATCCTCCACGAACATTCCACCCCCCAGCAGGGAAGCGGCACGGCCAGTCAATCAATCTCGCTCACCACCTCGCGGCTCGCGCGCATTGGACGAGCCGGTTTATCGGGCCCTCACGCCGAGGGGAACATTGGCGGGAACGCGCGTAGCCAGAGGGCCAAAACGTGGAACACTAGCGGAAGCTCGCAGCTGGAGTTAGCGAGGAGATCCGTGGCTTGGGTAACAGGCAGTGTGTGGCCCGCCGTAGTAAACTGTTGTGTGGCACCCTGGCGAGGAGGGAAATCGATTATTATGACCCCAGACGCTGCCGATGATG
This sequence comes from Botryosphaeria agaves, assembly GCA_022813555.1. Lineage (NCBI taxonomy): Eukaryota > Fungi > Ascomycota > Dothideomycetes > Botryosphaeriales > Botryosphaeriaceae > Botryosphaeria > Botryosphaeria agaves. The sequence continues at coordinate 4,818 of JAKLMF010000002.1, read as the reverse complement.
CATCTCCTTCACCGGATTACAGCGGTGGCCAGGAAGAGCTCGACATGACTGAAGACAAGACCCAGCAGCCGGCTTCGAGCGATGCGTCGCCTGCGCAGACCGGTACCGCTACTGGCAATGGACAGAAGTCGTCCTCGAATGCTAAGGATCCGTTGAGACCTAGACGGAAGAAGGCAAGGAGGGCTTGTTTCGCTTGCCAGCGTGCTCATTTGACGTGCGGTACGATTTGATTGTTTTTCAGTTCATTGTTTTCTCGTGTTTCTTCACCTTGTTTGAAACCACAACATGCTGATTGCTTGCCACAGGTGATGAACGGCCGTGTCAGCGATGCATCAAGCGCGGTCTCCAGGACGCCTGTCATGACGGTGTGCGAAAGAAGGCCAAGTATCTTCACGACACGCCGAACGAAGCTCTTATGCCTGGCATTGGAGGCAGCTACCACCATCTCAATGGCATGCAGCATTCGTCGCTGCCTGACGCGACCCCCGTTCCCATGACAGCAGCACCGCTGGTTTCGCCTGCAGGCTTTTACACTCAATCGCAGCCTTCGCCCTACGACATCTATGCTCAGGCAACGAGTCAGTCACAGATGCCGCCATCGATGCCGCAGTCGATGCAGGGCACTCCCATCATGAACAGTTTTGCGACCCAGCCCTCGCCCATCTCACCTCACTTCGATCAAGGAGTAACGCAACACCCATCACCAATGCAAAACATTCCAGGTTCTTTGCCGCAAGCGACTCAAGCAACCGTGCCGCAGATGCAGCAGTATGCGGGCGCTCTCTTTGATCCGAGTGACCCTGCGTTGTTTAATTTCGACATTGCGAGTCTCAATTTTGGCAACCAGTACGGCGCTCTCGAGTTCAGCATGCTTGGTCAGATGTCGTCGGGCGCCGCCGAAACACCACCTGACAGCAACATGATGAACTCTCTAGGCCACGTTGCAAACACATTCGGCGTGCCTGTCAGCAACTCATCATCGTATGCAGATGGTCAAAGCCAGAACCAAAACCTGGTCTTCGGACAGGATCAGCTGGTCGCAGGCGATTGGCAGAACAACCAACTCAGACACAACAGCGCAGGTCAGATTCTTCATACGCCGCAGGGCACCCCGATCACAGCACATGCCAACATCACTGCGCAACAAGATGGCATCAACGGCTCACTGCCACACGCGTATGCGATCGGAGCGGGGCCTAGTAGTCTGGCAAGCGCCAGCCCCGCATCGAACGGACAGGAGGTAAATCCAGGATACGAAAACGGGCCCGTCTCGCCAGCCTTCTTTCTAAACAGCAATGGTTATCAGCAACAGGTACCGCCACAGCCAGTCTACAACCAGCAGAATCAACCTCAAATCCAATCCCAACCGCAAGCTCAACAACCTCAAATCCAGCCCTCTCAACCACAACCACAACCTCAGCAACCGCAACCCCAGCACCCACGCACGAACATCACCCTCGCCACCCTCGCCAACCAAAACCACGCCTCGCGCAAACGCCGCCGCGACGCCTCCGCCGTCTACGACTCCGTCAACCAGCCCTACCCCTACACCTCCGGCTTCCACTCGCTCACCGCCTTCCTCCAATCGCGCTTCTCCCCGCCCAAAAAAATGCGCATCGCCAAAGCGCTCGCCTCCATCCGGCCGTCCTTCATCTCCTGCACCGGCAGCCTCAACCGCGACGACCTGATCTTCATGGAGAAGTGCTTCCAGCGCACGCTGTGGGAGTACGAGGACTTCATCAACGCGTACGGCACGCCGACGATCATCTGCAGACGCACGGGCGAGGTGGCGGCGGTGAGTAAGGAGTTTTGCGTGCTGACGGGGTGGCGGAAGGATGTCCTGCTTGGGAAGGAGCCCAACCTCAACGTTAACACGGGCGGTGGGCCCGGCAGCAGTGGGAATGGCACGGGGAGTAATACGAGGGGCCAGACGACGGGGGTGAGTACGCCGAGGGGAGTGAGTGCGGAGGGCGGGAATGCGAATGGTGGGGCTACTACCGACCCGCCGAGGTTGCAGCCGGTGTTCCTGGCGGAGCTGCTGGATGATGATAGTGTCATTCAGTTCTATGAGGATTTTGCGAAGCTGGCGTTTGGCGATTCGAGAGGGAGTGTTATGGCGCCGTGTAAGCTGCTGAAATATAAGACGAAGGAGGAGGTGGTGGAGGAGCAGCTTGGTGGTGGGGGGGAGGCGAATGGCGCTGCTGCTGGCGCTGGTGGTGGGAAGCCGTACAGGCCGGCGATCAAGATGGAGAATGCGATTGCGGGCGAGGCGGGCATGACGGCGCTCGGGGACCGGGAGGGAAAGGTCGATTGTATGTGCTGCTGGAGTGTGAAGAGGGACGTGTTCGAGGTGCCGATGTTGATTGTCATGAATGTAAGTCTTTACTTTGCTTTGCTTGTTGGCTGGGCTGGCGTTCGGATCTCCGTCTGCGTCAGTGGCCTGGCGTTCATTGGAGAAACGTGGAGAATGAGCGCTGACTTAAGATTGCAGTTCTTACCGTGTATCTAGTCGGGTTTTGGTGTTTCTTTCGGCCGGTCTGGAGGCGTTCCTGGGTATTCGGGGCATCTGCCGGGGAATTGACATGGGGCATAATGCGCTGCAATGCTGCAAGGACAATGTCTGTCCTGGGTTCATGGGTTTCTGCTCTGGGTCGAGCATGGAATGGGCTGGGTATGGCATGGTAGGGATATACAAATGGATAATGGATCTTCAGGGCCCTAGCGGCGCAGGGTATAAATGCTCGAGAAAAGCATGTAAATATTTCTATTGTGTATCTAGCGTAGAGGTTGCGACATATACTCATTTGGACACTCGGTGAAGGGCTCTTTGTGCCCACATGGTGTGTTGACTGTATGTCTTTGGGACGAGAGACATTACGGTCGCAATGTCGGCCTTGTACGACATCGACTTCTCCCGTTAATCTTGTGTTTTAGAAAGAAGCTGGAGAGCTTCATCTATTCGAACGATACTATGTGATCCTTGCGACTGTCCAATATACGTGTATCCGCCCCTGAGAGCGCCTATATATAACCCTCTGTAGCTCCATAAGGATACAAAAGAATGGCGATTAGTTGACAATCCATGCGTCCCGATCCTCAGCTTGCCACATCTCCCTTCCCCTCATCCCCGCCACCACCCGGAAACGTCAGCAAATAAGGGTCATACTTGAACTCCTGGTACGGCGGCCTCTCGAGGCTCCTCCGAGTGACCTCGATGTCGGTGTTGATATCCTCGATCAGCGCCTGCTTGGATACGTAGTCGTACTCCGGCCGGATGAATCCCAGGATGACGAGGTTCATATGCGCGCCGTAGAAGTCGTTGCCAAAGTTGTGCATGATGTGAACTTCCTGTTTTAGATCGTTAGGTGACTTAGAGACGCAGATTGTTGTGAGAAGCTCATAGGAAGAGAGGAAGAAAAGAAGATGTGAGGAGCACGTGGCATACCACGCTGCGTTTCTCGTTCTTGTAGAAGAGATTCCATCCGATGCTCATAACCATTGGATGAACTCGTCCATGGCCTTCCCACCCCTTCCTATCCCCTCTCTCGCCGCTGCTTTGGAGGTCCGCATTCTGAGACACGAAGTCAAGCCCCGCCCAGCCGAAGTAGACCCCGCTCTGGAGGCCTTCATGGCCACCAACGGTGAGTCCCTCAATGGGGATGTTGGCTGTCCGGATGCCGAGCTGTGGTTGTACTCAACAAGGCCGAAGTCAGCTGGCATGCCCTGCCCACTTGTGTAATGGTATATTTATATCCGAGCGCGTGGCAAGCACGGACGGATGCAGAACACGAGATGAAACCATGTTGGAAGATTGATGTTACAACAATACACGAGGAACTGCGTGAGAGCGAAATGCGCAGAAATGGAAATGATGGAGTTTCCAGTCTCGGGAAGAAGCATGTGACAGCGGGTAATCGCATGTTTGACGTACATCTGCGCTACCGCGGCCAAAGCCTTTTATTACTTTGCCGCTGAGTCTAAGCGGATATGGGGGCGCAGGGCCGCTGTCGGGACCGGCAGTGGGATCGCGGGGACCGTGAGGTGACATCGGCTTCTGAGTGAATTGGGCGCGGATGATGGGCGATGTGAATGATCAAGTTCACTGGGGGCTTGGCGACGGCCATCGTTCTGCCAGCAAAATTTCGGGCATGTCGCAGGCGGTGATTTTGGCGGGTAGAAGCTTCCTAGCGAGTAATGAGACTCCGTCTTCCGCTCGTCAAGACATACGGAAGTCGATTGCAACGGTGCTTGATTGCTTAACGTTGGTCAAGGGGGCGGCGTTGTTGAGAGATGTCAGAATACCGCGATTTCTGTCATCTTTTCTTGGAAAGAGGCGCTCATGCATGACACAAAACTTTTGGAATCGCATTTTGAAGGCCTTCACCGGGGATAATGGACAACGACTTCGTCTGCTACCCCTGCAGGCTATCCTATCTATCTTGTGCCAGTGCTCAACATCTGCCCTTACTAGCTCTGAATTTCTGTAAGATGTCCTCTCTGAGAAGAGCAATCTCGCCTGATTGTGATGAAAGCACCACTGGCCTTAGAACGAGAAGCTGTATCGCGAACTTCGTTCGCCCGCCGTCGTGCGAAAGCGTTCCTCAGGCGACGTACCGCCAGAGCGGGAAGGTGCCCCTGAAGTTGCATCAAGCTCCTGTACCACTCTCTCACGCTCAGTCCCAATCGCATCCAACTCGACCATTTCCCCAGTCGCATCCATCTCAACCTTATCGGACGGATATGAAGCATCCCAGTTCGAATTATGCTCATAGCGAGGAGGCTTCTCCGAGGCTGGGCCTCGCGAGTAGTACTCAGAGA
>JAKLMF010000029.1:3811-43772 GCA_022813555.1 Botryosphaeria agaves | reverse complement strand
TGCATAGCGTGGGCGTATGTCCTCCGGTTACTTCATGATGGAAGTCGATGGCCCTGGCGGGATGAACATCTGAGAGTAAACCAACCATGATTCATGGCCGTAGTAGCAACGCAATGATGAACATATTATCTCTGCAAATCATGTGCTCGCTGTCTGTGCTGGAATCACCATAGTCACTGCAGAGCTTTCACGACATTCTGCGGAGGCCTATCTCGCCTCAGCGATAACAAGCCTCCGATTGTGATGACAGTAACGGTTTCGCTATGAATTCTGTGACCACTCTCCCGGTAAGGTGTCGTGTTCTACAGCATGTGAAGTCGTATCTGTGTCGGACTTCCCACTTCTTCCGACGCGCCACTCTTGCTGACGTTTACGAAGGAGCATATCCCTTACGGAAGTCAGGTCCTGCTGTGCAGCTGACTTGTGACAGTTGTTATTATGCTATTTCTGCGATGCCGGATGCGTCCGACTCGAGGCTTGGCACCAGAGATCCGGGTCAGTTTCGTCGAAGATTTGCGCTCATGACCATTCAGAGTGTCCTCAGACTTATCGCTCCAGGCCCATCCGGCTTCTTTTCGTTCACCACAGTCCAGCTGTCCAGCTGCCATGCAGTCTTCTCAGCCCTACAAGCCACTATCCAGTCGGCGCATTGCATCGTCGCATGCGGATACCACTTGGATCACTGCGTAGGTACCCACTAATGGGGGCGATACGAACATTTTGTAAGAAGGAACGTTAGCGGCCAGGAACCGCCGTTCGCTGAGCCAACGGACCCGGCTTCAGGCGAAGTGAAGCACGGGGGTCCGTGAAAACGGTAAACGGCTTGTGAATGAGTCAAATGAGTATATATAGTGAGACAATGTTTTGCCTCTGCTCATCAATCTTTCGTACAACATCATTCGAATTGACATCTTAATACTTCGATTCAATAAACTTGCAAACCCAATGTACTCGACCAGATCCGCGACATCCTCTAGAATCCTTACCTCAGAGAGGTCCACTATCCAATTCATCAAGACCCTTAGTGGCAGCCCTCGTTCGAGTATCTTAAGATCAGGCTACGTACTCGCACAGCATCAGTGGTCGTCGCGATGCAGACCGTTCTCATCCACCTCGGTGACTCTGATCAAGGAATTCTTTCCAGCTCCTGATGCACCGCACATCAAGATCACAGAGGCGGCATGGCCGCATCCAATGTGAGTGTCCTTCATTGATCTCAGACTCATAGGGCAAACATCTGACATGGTTATAGTTACACGGAAGAACAAATGAAGAATGTCTCTATCGCCCATCGTGAGACTCGAAACTGGTCTGACAAAGTCGCCTTGGGCATGGTGAAGTTCTTGAGGTTCATGCTGGATACCGCGTCTGGCTACAAGCACGATAAAGCAGTTGCTCTCGGCAAGAAAGATCCTGCATTGGCTAAGCAGAAGTATGCCATGTCGGAATCCAAGTACCTTACGAGGAACATCTTCCTAGAAAGTGTGGCCGGTGTACCTGGCATGGTAGCGGGGATGCTGAGGCACCTGCACAGTATGAGGCGGATGAAGCGTGACAATGGCTGGATTGAGACACTGCTCGAAGAGGTTCGTCACATGGCGGCTCCCCCCCCCCGGCAAAACAAAAACCACTACTTCAACACGTGACTGTCCAAGGTGTATATCACTAACCCGGCATTGTAGAGCTTCACAGAAAGAATGCATCTCCTTGTGTTCCTGAAAATGGGAGAACCTGGATGGTTCATGCGTCTGGCTGTCCTCGGCGCGCAAGGGGTGTTCTTTAACGCCATGTTCATATCATACCTTCTCTCGCCACGGACCTGCCATCGCTTCGTCGGCTACCTCGAAGAGGAAGCCGTCCTTACCTACACCCGGGAAATCGCAGACATCGATGCCGGCAGGCTCCCCAAATGGGAGAAGATGATGGCTCCGGATATCGCTGTCAATTACTACCATATGCCTGAGGGCCAGCGGACGATGCGGGATTTGCTGCTGTATATACGGGCAGATGAAGCCAAGCATCGGGAAGTGAATCACACCCTGGGCAATCTGGATCAGAAGTCCGACCCGAACCCGTACGTCAGCAAGTACAAGGATCCAGAGCAGCCGCATCCGTCCAAGGATCTAGCGCACTTGAAGCCAACTGGTTGGGAGAGAGAAGAGGTTATATGATTGTGTTCAGATGGATTGGTTAAGCATGGCGTTGGCGGCGTGTCCACATTTGCACCTTCACTTTCGATGTACATGGGACAAAAGGTACTGTGAGCTGAACAATCTGGCTGAATTTCAATCATGCGTCCTATTATTGTTGCTATGACTCACTCAATCCATAGCATCACTCTAACGGTTGGCAAGCTTGCATTTACAAGAGACCTAAGCTAGGGGGGGCAACCCTGGCTTTACTCCGTCCTCAACGAAGGCGAGACTACAGGGTTATCTGGTTGAATTCTAGCAGGTACAAATTCTCGGTCAGTCCTAGCTTACCTGAGGACATCCAGAAGATATGCTGCTAGCGAAAATAGAGTTACCGACTGTGAGTTGTATCGGTCTAGAGCCCTCCGAGTGTGTCTGTGCCTCTTGTCACTGCAACCCGCCTAAGCTAAGGATGTCTCCACTGCACTTATTGTGGTCACATGGATTCAGTCGCAACGGTTCTACGCTTTACCTCCGGGTACTTGGGCAATAACTCGTCGTCAATGACAGTCAACACGGAGACCAGTCACGCTGTAAATGGCAAAGTTGGGTATCATCGTTCAACTGCCCAATGATCGAGCTGCCATGTTACGGGACGGGTAATTGCTGCAAGTCCGACATGATTGCACGAATCTATTCCTGGCAAGCGTGGTCGCGGAAATAAGTCCTCATCTGTGATGCAGACCTCATCGGTCACGCCGAGCTCTTTTCTGCAGGACTACACCTGCACGAATTGAGGAGAAAGTATGCTACTTCCGGCGCCTCAATCGACCAACGCAACGACCAAACTTGGTTAAGTTATGAACGAAGGCACAACCTCATCCGACAACTCTTAGTCTGAATTGAGTATGAAGCAGTTCTGTCTCTCGCTCGTGCGGGGGATCTTCTTTATTCGACGGCTTGAGGTATTCAGACTTCACAAGGGCACACATCGGCGCCAGGATATCTTCCCCGCAAACAGCTAGAGACCCTGGACCCTGGAAGCGGCCTATGTAGTTTTATGCATGTTACTAGGTTGCCGCATCGTGCCGCAGGCTAAAAGCAACGTTCCACGAGTCCCCGCTCCCGACGGTTGTAAAGTAATCACCCCGTTTCTGTCCTTAAGGCCGGTTGTACTTGAACTTACGATATAAACGAGATTCCCGAGGTCTATCGTAGTCCCGACACTAACACCAAAGATCCTGAAGACACTTGCTTGTCCCGTTCACTTTGTTAGTATCTAGGGCGTATGGCGGCTGTCACTTCCTAGCGTTGAACACCAATTCCTAGACCTCCGTCGGCAATACATCCGACCTCCGCTGGGTTGTATCTGACTGCTCCGTTTAGTCCAAGATTGGTAAGTGAACAACTTACGCAAAGCCTGCGGGTTGCGCACGCGTAACGCCACCTCCGCAACCCTGCATTCCCCGCGCGACGCTAGATCCCGTTAAGTGACTTGACTTCTTGGGAGCAAGTCTGGGAATAACAGTAAGAACGGAGGACTATCAACCCTTGAGTCAGATCCTATAAAGAGATGTTTGTTGGTACAATGCTTCGCGGGAATTCAGTTTGATATCTACACTGCTCCTCCAATTGCAGGTATCCACTTATGTAACTTGCCAATTATATCTCGGCCTTATTCTTTGTCACTGTACATCATCTCTCCACACGAACAAGGTTGTTGTTGATCGCCGCTGCGGGGCTCAGGCTTACCAGGCGCTGCTGTGCCTCAGGGTGTCTCCACTACTGCTGCACCTGCTAGCTCGAACGTCCATACAGATTCGTTTCCTGAATCCATTTGCGTGGCTCCCCCATACGCGCGCGCGGTTCAAACAGGCCAGGGAGAAGTATGTCCGAAGCTCCACATGAGAATTCCAGATCGATTGCAGCTGATTTGTTTGGCTGGATGATCGCCGGACACTCCGCATACCACCAAAGGCCTGCAGTCTTTGGCCGACATGATACCGAACCTGAGCATCTAAGTGAGGTACCAGGATCTCACTCCAGCTCCCGCAGCTCTAGCTCCAGGAGCCAGACTCCTCCTTACTACCGAAAGTGTACGATGCGGGGTCAGAGCAGTTAAAAGCTCATTCTGGCGCTGGTTGTCGCAGATAAGCAGACTCCGGAGTCTGACACTGCACCAATCTCTTCATAACAGCTCTTCATCTTTCATCTTTACCAACAGCCACCGTCAAAATGACTATCCCAGACGAGGTCGAGATTATCGTTTGCGGTGGAGGATCATGCGGGTTTGTCCTCAGTTACATACGGACCTTCAATGTAAATCGTATACTGACACCTTTCCAGCTGTGTTGTTGCCGGCCGTCTCGCCAATCTCGATCACAACCTGCAGGTCATGTTGATCGAGGCTGGTGAGAATAACTTGAATAATCCATGGTGAGTTCGAGCAGGATACTTCTGGCGACTGCGACGCTGCATGAAAAGTTGTGCTGATGGTACGAAGGGTTTACCGACCGGGCATCTATCCGAAGAACATGAAGCTCGACAGCAAGACTGCGTCCTTCTACTATTCCCGGCCGTCCGAGTGGCTTGGTGGCCGTCGTGCTGTGGTACCTTGCGCTCACATCCTGGGTCAGTATATCAAAGCCACAAGCAATCAAGCAATTGGTGCTGACCGAAGACATAGGCGGCGGTTCGTCCATTAACTTCATGGTACATAGAACCCGTGTCTCCTCATAAATGTGGAACACTCAGCTGACATAGATAGATGTACACACGTGCTTCAGGTATAGGCGGAAAAGACAAGGATACAAAGGAAACATAAACTGAATCGGTGGACAGCATCCGACTATGACGACTTCCAAGCGAAGGGCTGGACCACCAAGGAGCTTATTCCTCTGATGAGGAAGCATGAAACGTACCAGCGTTCATGCAACAATCGCGATATCCATGGGTTCGAAGGTCCGATCAAAGTATCCTTTGTATGTATCCATCTCTTTACGTAAATCTTGAATTGCATGCAGACCGCTCGCTGACCCCTTCAGGGAAACTACACCTATCCGATCATGCAGGATTTCCTACGTGCAGTTGAATCCCAGGACATCCCAGTCACAGATGATCTGCAGGACCTTGTCACTGCCCACGGAGCCGAGCACTGGTAAGTATCTTGGATCAACTTGTCAAGATGAGCGGTTAAACTGACTTTATTTACAGGTTGAAGTGGATTAATCGGTAAGTACAGTGGCTGTCTCAGAAGCCCATGCCGTATTGGGGCTCCTACTGACGCGGCTCTAGTGATACCGGCCGCCGATCGGACTCTGCTCACGGATACATCCACTCTACACGAGCACACCACCAGAACCTCCACCTGGTCTGCAACACCAAGGTTGAGAAGGTTGTCCTCGAGGGAGACCGGGCTGTCGGCGTCAAGTGCGTCCCGACCAAGCCTCTCTCACCGGGACAGGACCACTCCAAGGTTTACAGAGCTCGCAAGCAAATCATCATCAGCGGCGGGACTCTGAGCTCACCGCTCATCCTGCAGCGGTCTGGTATCGGTACGTACATCTATTCTAATCCACTCTGTAGAAGGTGTTTGTACTGAGTATCGACACAGGTGACCCCGAGAAGCTCCGCAAGGCAGGCGTCAAGCCTCTAGTCGACCTTCCTGGTGTCGGTCTCAACTTCCAGGACCACTACCTCACCTTCTCCGCGTACCGTGCCAAGCCGCACGTCGAATCCTTTGACGATTTCGTGCGAGGTGACCCTGCCGCGCAAGAAAAGGTGTTCCAGCAGTGGAACTTGAACGGTACCGGGCCATTGGCTACTAACGGCATCGAAGCAGGTGTGAAGATTCGCCCGAGCGAGCAGGAACTCAAGGAGATGGACAGCTGGCCGTTCCCTGAATTCCGGTCTGGCTGGGACAACTACTTTAAAGACAAGCCGGACAAGCCCGTCATGCACTACTCGGTGATCGCGGGATGGTTTGGAGACCACATGCTCATGCCACCTGGCAAGTTCTTCTCCATGTTCCATTTCCTTGAGTATCCGTTCTCGCGTGGTTCGACTCACATTGTGTCGCCAAGCCCGTATGATGCGCCCGACTTTGATGCTGGGTTCATGAACGACAAGCGCGACATGGCACCTATGGTATGGGGCTATATCAAATCTCGTGAAACGGCGCGTCGCATGGACGCCTATGCTGGCGAGGTGAGTGTTTGCCGCAGCTGAACTCCTAATTCCACCAACTCATGCTCATGAAATGTGCAGGTGACTAGCATGCACCCCTTCTATTCCTATGATTCTCCAGCACGAGCAATGGACATGGACTTACTGACTACCCATGCTTACGCGGGGCCGAATCACATCACTTCCGGCATTCAGCACGGTACCCACCTGCCTCTCCAACGTTTAAGAGACATGTGCTAATTCTGATGGTAGGCTCTTGGTCAATGCCACTTGAGCCCGGCAAGCCCTCACAACTCAGCTTCCTCAGCTCTAACAAGCAGGACATCCGCGAGGATCTGAAGTACAGCAAGGAAGATCTCAATCACATTGAGGAATGGGTCAAGGTACGTCCGACACGCTGCCATTACGCTTGCTTAACAACGCGAACTAACACAACACAGCGTCACGTCGAGACGACCTGGCACTCCCTCGGCACATGCTCCATGGCACCCCGCGAGGGTAACTCAATCGTCAAGCACGGCGTGCTGGACGAGAGACTCAATGTGCACGGGGTGAAGGGCCTCAAGGTCGCGGATCTGTCCATCTGCCCGGACAATGTGGTGAGTAGCTAGTGGAGCCATAACCAGATCGTTGTCCAACTGACACTTGTAGGGCTGCAACACCTATTCGACTGCACTCTTGATCGGCGAGAAGTGCTCTATGCTCTGTGCTGAGGATTTGGGATACTCCGGCTCGGCGCTCGACATGAAGGTACCTATCCGCATCCTTGGTTGCCAGTAATCGATTTGTACTGACGCTGTCGAATCAGGTGCCCGCTTACCATGCTCCACGTGAGATCGTCGGATTGTCAAGGCTGTAGATAAATTCCTGTCTTGACCTTCACCGGATGTCAGAGTGCTGGGTTTCTTGGGTTTACGGCGGGGAACATGATAAACCGGGGAACGGCGACATGAAGACTGGATTGATTGTCTGACGGAGAACTCTTTGTAACGAGATGCATCAGAAATATAGTCACTCTTTGCTAGTAGCCTGACATGAGTGCGGCTGCCATTCCTTGGGGACCTGAGCGAACATGAGTGCTCATCGCGTGCACCGTGAGAATGAAGTCCGGGAGCGGATAGAGTTGGTTATTTGGATACGTAGAGTCAATTGCACTACATTTATCTTCCAACTGGCATGGATGCTTCAGGTATCGCCAAGACTGGGGCAGAGTCAAAGCGCATGCGCCGCAGTCTGGCCGCCATTCTGCCACCGCCTTTGGAGAGTGGATCTGTGGACCTGATCATGCACGAGCTGCTCCGCCTGATTCACTGCTGACCTCCACATTGCCTCCCACAAAAATCACAATCTTGTCCCTATTCGTAATTACCCCCTGAAGGCATCCAGGTCTTCTTGGTCACCGTGTAGCATCTTTGTATTCATTGCTGAAACCACATCCTTTCAGCCGAATCTCGACCTCCGAACCCTTGTATATCGTCACTCTCACTAGAGGCGCCTGTATCGTAAGCCTCGGGGCTACTCTATGGCAAGGCTGTGATTCAGAACGCGTCCATACTACACCGTCGACACCACACCTTCGCACCGACGCTCGCCGCCCATGCGGCCACCACCACGGCGCGCTACCGCGTCCGCCTCCATCACCATCCTCCTATCCCTCCTCGCAGCCGCCCCTCTCGCACACGCCGACGCCGCGAGCGGCCTGAAAATCGAGATCACCAAACCCGTCCAATGTACGCGCAAGACGCAAGCAGGCGACATCCTGTCCGTCAACTACCGCGGCACGCTCCAGGGCGATGGCAGCCAGTTCGACAGCAGCTACGGCGCCGGCTTCGGAGGCCATGACCGTCCGTTCGACTTTGTGCTGGGGAAACACCAGGTCATTCAGGGATGGGATGAGGGGTTGCTGGACATGTGTATAGGTGAGGGAAGGAGGTTGGTTATTCCGCCAGAGATGGCGTATGGGAATAGGCCACTGCCGAAGATACCGCCGGGATCAACGCTCGGTAAGTGCTGGAGATTGGATGAGTTGCAGGAATTGAAGGACTGATCGGACATGCAGTCTTTGACACGGAGCTCCTGGGTATCGCGGGCGTTGAAGCGGAGCCCGAGCTGGCGGCTTCCAACACAGCCACGTCTACATTCGATCCACCTTCCGCCGAAAAGACAGCAGCCAGCACCAGTGTAACCTCGTCCTCAGCAGCGCCAGCGACTTCCACCCCCGCAGCCGCGGGCTCAGCTCAGGGCCCCAAAGACCAAAACGACAGCGAATGCCGGCTCCTCGGCCCCTTCGCCCTGCTCGTGCAAGCCGCCCTCGGCATCCTGGCCCTCTCCTCGCTGGTCTGGAAGCGGTACCGCGAGCGCCCCCGCCGCCCGCTGAAGATCTGGGCCTTCGACGCGTCGAAGCAGGTCGTCGGCTCCGCGCTGCTGCATCTGGCGAACCTGTTCATGTCGATGCTGTCGTCGGGGGATCTGGACGTGGCGGCCAGGGCGAAGGCTGCTGCGGCGACGGTTGTTGCGCTGGAGGGGAAGAGGCAGCCGAATCCTTGCTCGTTTTATCTGCTCAACTTGGCTATCGACGTAAGTCCCGCCCTGCCTGCCTGCCTGACCCTGCGCCATCACACACTGAGACTAACGGATACTGTGAAGACGACGATAGGCATCCCCATCCTCGTCCTCCTCCTGCGCCTCCTACACGCTCTCTTCCTTTACACCCCCCTCGCCAACCCCCCGGAGTCCATCAAGTCCGGCAATTACGGCCGGCCGCCCCGGGCCACCTGGTGGGCGAAGCAGTGCCTGATCTACTTCCTCGGCCTGTTCGGCATGAAGCTGTGCGTCTTCGCCATCTTCCAGCTGCTGCCGTGGATCGCGTGGGTCGGGGACTGGGCGCTCAAGTGGACGGAGGGGAACGAGGCGCTGCAGATTACGTTTGTGATGTTGGTGTTCCCGCTCGTGATGAATGGGTTGCAGTATTATATTATTGATGGGTTTATTAAGGGGAAGGTGGAGGAGAGGGGGGAGCATGTTGCTGTGCCGACGGAGGAGGAGGATGAGGAGGATGGGAGGGGGGTGGTGGAGAGCGATGCTGAGGAGAGTGATGAGGAGGGAGGTGGGATGGGGAAGAGGAAGGGGAGGGTGGTGGCGAGGGAGGCGCCGCTTAAGGAGGCGAATCCGACGCCGGTGCCTGTGCATGCGGAGAGGAGGGAGTATGATCCGGCGGTTGATGGCGCGAGTGGCAGCAGCAGTGGGTCCTCGACTGGAGTGCCTGAGGTCAAGAAGTGAGCATATGGCATTTGCGGAGGCGTTCTGGCTTTTGTGTATATGGAGAGGATCGTGTTCATTGCGTGGGATTCTTGCGTGTCGTATTTGAGTTCTACATATCGGCATCTCTCCGATCTCGAGACTAGTTCTAGGAGCATCTCAACGCTTGATAGTCATCTATTCCCGGTTCTTAAAGCCGCAACCCGGTCCTAACCTCTCATCCACGCACCTGCAGCCCCCTGACGCGCGAAACAGCCGCGCCAATCTCCAGCCAACGAGGCCTCACAAGGTCGCCAGACACGCGCTCCCCACCCATCAGCTCATCAAAATCGGCACCTTCCAGCCTCTTCGCAACGTCAGCTAAGCTATTGTTGCCGCTGGCTGCGAAGTGGCGCAGGCACTCCGCAATAAACCGCGTCTGGCCCGTCTCCACGAGCTGTTCGAGCCCCGCGAGGTCCACACCCGCTTCCGCCGCCGCAGAGTCCGGCGCGCCCTTCTCGAGGCTGATGAAAGTTCTCCCACGAGCCTGAGTAGGAGTATCAGAATCAATCGTGTGGTTCACGGATTGGACGCGAGAGAAGACGAGCGTGCTTACCTGCGCCCTCCCCGACACCTGCACATGCACCCTCCGCTCACCCCACCCCCCGTACACACTTCCCTGCGCAACCGCCCCCGGAAACCGCGCCACGACCTCCCTCGCCTTCTCCGTCAGCGACCGCGGCACGTACGTATCCATGCCGATGACGTGGTCAGCGACAGACAACCAGTCGCCCAGCCCGCCGATGACGATGACGGTGCTCACGCCGTGCTGCGCGTAGAGACTGCGCACCTTGCTGACTAGCGGCGTGATGGGCTCTTTGTCGATGAGCGTGTGCATACGCTGGTCGCGGACGAGCAGGTTGGTGGCGGATGTGTCTTCGTCAATGAGGAGGGCTTTGGAGTTGAGTTCGAGGGCTTCGGTTATGCTGGAGGCCATGGATGTGGAGCCACTTGCGTCCTGGGATTGTGTTAATTTGATTCGGAAACGATAGGAGGGAGGGGGGGGAGGGCATGAGGATAGCCCGGGTGTGTTGAGTGGCTGGCGTGTGGTGGCCAGAAGTGGAAGAACGGAAGCAAACTCAATGCTCATATTATGTATCCCATGGGCTGTCTCTCACATCGACGTCCATGCAACCGAAAACAGTTGGCTTACCTGAGTGGTGAAGCGCTTCGTGTCCTTCCCGCCCGGCAAGCCAGAGATAAAAGGGCTGATGTCAACACCGGCCACACTGCGACCGTCCTCTGCTCTGATCTTGACCGCCGAAGGATTCGTAACAACGCACTCTCTTCCGTCGCCGGGAATGTGGTCGTAGACCCCAAGCTGGATCGCCTCCAAGAGCGTCGACTTGCCATGAAAGCCACCGCCAGTGAGTACAGTGATCCCGGTCGGTATACCCATGCCTTTGATGGAGCCGCTATTCGGTCTTGACAGCTCGACTTCGTATTCGGGTGGTGACTGGAAGGCCACAACTTCATCACCAGTCATGGGTCGAGAGGACGCTCCACTGGCACGGGGTAGCAGAGAGCCATTTGCAACGAATGAAACAAGCCCACGCTGGGAGAGCTGGTTTCGCAGATGATGCTGGTCTTCGACAGACAGAATATGCTGTCTGAGCATCTGCGGCTCATGACTTGCACACAGAAGCGCTCGCTTGACGATCTCTACAGTCCTTACAGCTAGGATGATATAAGCCTCCCGGCCGAGGATGGTGCGCCCCTGTGCTGGCAGGGAGGCCGTGAATCGAAGTTCAACGGTGCTCTCGTTCGGCCTCGCGATGCAGCTGGATCGTGCCAGTACTTCTTGACCTGGTCCATTGATCGTGAAAGCACCGCCTTTGGGACCTTGCCATCCTCCGGCGGATGCATGTGACTGATCGTACTGGTTCTTCGAGATGATGTCGGCAGCGATGCGGGTGATGTAGTCTGCCAAAGCTATTCGTCGGACTTGAGTGTTTGTGTATTCGTTGGGGAAGCCTGCTGTCGCCTGTAACCGAGTCAATAAAGTTGCTGGGTTGGTATTTTATTCAAGATGCTCAGATCCATGCTTGTCCACAGTAAATCCTCTCTAAATTGAAACGACACTCACCAGCGGCATAACCGTGCGCACGCGGGATGGAGGTGCGTACGCATCGCTGCGATCTTGGTCAGTGCCATAGTACGGTAGGCCTCAGCATATGCTTTCTCCACGCACCCCTGCACGTGATCCACCACGAGGACGAAAGACGGATCGTGGTGCTGGTAGGTGCCGAGCAGCCGCTTGTAGGCACCATAGCTCTGGCCGTCAAGTGCTCGGATGGTTTCCGTCAGTGCCGGATCCCAACGTGTGCCGGGCGCTTCTGTCCAGCCCTGTTGCGGGCGCTGGCTGTGGTCCTGGGAGCCTCCTCCTCTAGCACCGCCTCTACCTCGATAGCCGCCCCACCCATGGTGTCCTCTCCCAGCACGTCCTAAACGAGATGAGACAACGTTAGCGACAGGACAGCCGCGTGTCTGACTCGGCCAGCTGCACAGGCAGAAACGCGGACTTGATGGGATTATTGGAAAGCTCACCCGACATCCTTGCAGAGTCGTCTCAGCATGCAGGGAACTAGAGATGCGATAGGCAACGGGTTGTGCGTGTCAGACCAGCGGGCCGAGACGATGGCAGCTCCAGCAAGCCACGCCCCACGCTTGCATTGCGCGCAGCACGAATCTGCAGATCGTGAGAGCGTCAAGTGGGAGATTCGTTTCCCGTCGCACAGTTCAGAAAACCGTCTCCCAAGATGGCGTGCGTCGGATGCAGCATCTCTCACATCGAATGGTGTCATAGTGCCCTGTCATATCCTTCCAGGTTGTGTCTTGGAAGCCTCCGCTGTCTCCACAGGGCAGGCGATGTGGCACCAGGCGCTAGCGGGCCCTCGGGCGATCAATCCCAATCGACGTCGGGCACGCACACTCCCCACCGCACCCAATAAGACGGCAATAACGCAATAAGAATAGCATGGACTACCAAGACGGCTACAGCATTCTGGCCCACAGCCAACAGCAGCAGCATCACCTCTTCCCCTCTCCTGCCCAGCAACAAGCCTTCCAGCTCCCTGTCGCCTCCTACTCCGACCCACACGGCCGGTTCTCCCAACACTACCAGCAGCCCCAGCACCCACAGCAGCACCCGCATCAGAACCAGTGGCATGGCACGCCCCAAGCCTTCCCGCTGGCCTTGAACCCGGTCGGCAGCGGTAACGTTGCGAGGGATGGTAGCGTCAACGGTGGGGGCATGATGCAGCCGCCGTTGCACCAGAACCAACAGCAGCCACGAGGTAGTGAGTGACACATCCCTCTTGCGACATCCGTCGCCCTTCCCCATCGTCTAACGGTCTTACCCTGGGCCGGAGACTTCTCCACACGTGGTTGTAGCCCCACGATCTTAATCTGACCGCTCTTCTACAGGCCAGCAAAGTCCCTACATCGGCGCGCCGCAGTATACCCAAGGCGGCCCCAACCCATCAGTCTCCGCGCCGCAGAAGCCAGCTCAGCTGCAGACAAGCGCGACACCTCCCAGACACGTCTCGCCGTATGGTGCCGCCCAGCAGAATCAACAGCATCAGCAGCAGCAGCAGCAACAGCAGTCGCATCAACACCCTTCCCAGCAGCCACCCGCCCACACCGCCCAGCACCAGCCCATGGCGTCGCCAGCAACGATGCAGCAGCCCGCGGCTCCAAGCCAGACCCCGTCCCAACCGCTGATGAAACCCACTCCCCAGCCGCCACTGTCTCCAGGCTCGCAAGCGCGCGAGCGAGGACGGGTGGCCGTGCTTCTGGAAATCAACGGCGAGCTGCTGAAAACGATCGTCAGCCTGCAGGAGCAAGGCAAAGGCGGATCCGTGGGGCAGCCGGCGCCGGGCGAGGACGTAAAGGACCAGAAAGTCGCGTCGAGGGAGTATCTTGAGTAAGCCACCTCCCTGCATCCTCCCCTCCCCCTTCGCCTTCTTTCTCTTTCTCTCTCTCTCCGTCCTTTGCATCTCCCTTTCTCTCATCCCCTCCAATCGTCCGTCCCCATTACTTACACCTCACCCCCCGAGCAGCTGCATGCGCTGCCTCCAGGCCAACCTCTCCTACCTCGCCGCCAGCGCCGAGCGGCCCTACAAGCCCGCCCAGCCCATCCATCCGGGCCCGGCCATCATGGCCCCGCCGGCCACCACGCCTGAGCTCGTCGAGCTGTATGGCAGGCTGCAGCCGCTGTTTCCTGGGTGGAAGGGCGGGATGGTGAAGCCGAGCATCAGCCCGAGAGGTTCGGCGAGTTCGTAGGGGGCGGTGGCGCCGGGGCAGGCGGGTGCAGGTCTCGCAGGCATAGATAGGTGCGGAGTTTGTGGCTGATGAATTGAGGTTCAGCGGAAGGTCACGTGGTCATACTGGGGAAGCGTGTATATGATGGGCGTCAGCGTGGAGTTTCATATTGCTGGGGGAGCTTCTTTCTTCCTTCAAGCCCTGAGTTGTTTTTGGAAAGAGAAAACGCTCTCGTAGTTTCTTTAAAATACCCTACTCACGAAACGGCGGCGATCTTGGCTTTGATGGGTCGTTGTTCTGATACATAGTTCGAGAGGCGCTTTCTTTTCGCACTGTATACATGAAGAGCGGGCCATTTGTTTCTGCGCAGCGCCGGCCTATCCAGGATCTCAATTGCATTCACAGTTCAACCATCTCTATTGATACGACCTTAATACCAAACCTCCACAATGAGGGCCAACACAATGAACCCAACAACCCCTACCCAATGCATGCAATATACACGGCTCCATGGCCCAGCCACACAACAACGAAAGTTCCAAGAGGCCAGAGCGGTCCAACAACAGACAAAACCCCAAACAAACCCACAACGCACACCGCATCCCTACACCCCCAACCACGCCCCCACCGCCCCCGCAAACCCCACCGCCAGCACCATCCCACTCACCCCCCCAACCCTCCCCGCCCCACTCCCATGAATCCCCAACACCTCGTCCTGCACCCCAAACGTCACATTCTGCGGTATACTCCCATTCAAACAATTCCCGCCCACCACATCCAGCCCCGTCAGATCATCGGGCACGCGGAAGAACATGTATTGGTTGCGCGGCAGTTTTTCAAAGCCGCTGGTGTCGTAGGGGAATTTGTCGGCGGCGTCGGTGGCGGAGGTGTTGCGCAGCAGGATGCACTGGACTTGGCCCGGGAAGGTGGTCGCCAGGGCTGGGTAGTCGCGCATGACGTCGCTGTTGGAGGTGTCGGCGACGAGGATGAATTTGCGTTGGGGGAAGGTTTGGAAGATCTGTGGGGGGGGGGTGTCAGTAATGTGAAGACGTGAGAATGGGGGGAGGAAAGGTGGAGGGGGAGGGGAGAGGTGTGAAGGAGAAGGGGGGGGGGAGTCGTACCTTGTTGAGCAAAAACTTCCGGATGGACAGGGTGGCGGAGACATCGCTGAAGTTGAGGGGCCGCGTGTCGAAGGAGCCGCCGGGGTAGTTGTTGTAGATGAAGTCCATGTAGTTGCGCGTCACCTGCTCGGGCGTCGTCGTCAGGTAGTGGAAGTGGAAGTTGGGGATGCTGCGGGACCTGTGGGGGGAGGGGGGGGACAGTCAGCACTCAATCCCTGCAATGTAGTGATCAGAACTTACCAGTTGGCGTAGATGTCTGGCATGTTCATCCACGGTGTGAAGGGCCGCGCAAAGGAGTTCAGGAGGCCCTCCGCTGGTTGGTAGATCTTGGTCACGCGCAGGATGTCGTCGATGTCGCTGATGACGGTCAGGCCCGTCGGTGGAACGAGGTACGCGGTGGCATTTCCAATATTAGAGTTGTTAGCATAGACATTGAGCCTCTGTAGTTGGTTCGTCTCATTCCCGGCCGCCAGTCCATTCTGCTGGATAGGAACGAAAACGTCGTAGTCACCCTCCGGGGTAGTGGGGTAAGGCAAAACGATGTTCTGGTTCCCTCCTGAAGGCGTCACAGCACCACCTCCACCTGGTTCTCCGCTCGATCCAGCGGTGGGCGCGGGCTCGAGATGGACCTCCACCGTCACATTGCCCTGCTGGATGACGAAGATCTCTGCTGTCAAGTTCCGTGCTTGGTCCTGCTGTGACGGCGGCAATTGATTAATGTCCGTACCGATGAGGAAGACGTTCGCCAGTTTGTTGAGATCTTCCCTCGACGTGTTCGGTTGTTTGTATACGTTCCCATGGAACCGTACATTCCAGCCCTGATCAGTCCAGTTGCCGTATGGCGGTAGGTTCAGGACGGATGTTGGCAGTGCTGCGACTTGCTGATCATCAAGACCTAAAGAGCTCTGAACCGCGTCCCCAGATGGGAACCCTTGGAAGAAGTTGGGTACCCCTGACGGAGTATGGACATCAGCACATGCCCTTTCAGTTGAGTATCTCTAAAGAGAGAAAACAGATGCTCTCCTGACAGCATACTAACCAGAAGCCACCCATGATGGTATGTTAGACCCTAGACCCGCCAGCACTGAGCCCACCCCGCTCTCGATCTGACCCAAGAGGTCCCTCTTATGTTTGGCGGTTCGCGTGGGAGAGTACTCGACAGGAGAAGGCGTTATGACAGGTGCAGGAGCAGCGATGGGGTTTGCTACTGGCACTGGAGTTGGAGATGCTAAGGCGAGGCCAAGCATGCCCAGCAGCGCGCACAACGGCGCGTTTCTAAGGGGCATCTTGTTAGATAGGAGACTTGCTCCTCTTCGTGTTGATGATGTCGAGCGCGAGAATGCTCCTGAACTGGTACTCTTTGCAGCACACATCCACAGCACGCTCAGGAAGTCAATGAGGTGTCGTGCGCTCTAGGCGGAGATTAGAGAGGAGGAAGCTTTGAAGTTGAGAAACAGGGATGTCTACAAATAAACAACTGCATCATTGTGGCTGAAACGTAATACCGAGTGGCTTAGCGCTGGATCTACCAAGGTAGTTTCATCAGAAGGTCCGACTCTCTTCGCACTCAGGCGAGATCATGCAACTTGCTCTGCCTATGGTCGGTCTGAGACCATGTTGCCAGTATGGGCTCTAGGCACTTTGTCGAAGAGGATGTGGTGTTTGATCGGCAGGGCCAAACAAGCTTTTTGACCATGAGCTTCGATGGCACTGCAAGCCTGCTTCCATCTTGGCACTGCCTGCGGGTAGCATAACTACAGCTCTTATAATGACGATGTGTGAAGACCACGGAGGCTATACCAACGTTGCAGGATGTCCAAGTCCATGATGCTCTCCGTGCACTACGAGCTACAATCACAAAACAATAGCAGCGCACATGCGCCCCTGCATGAACACCCCCTCTCAGCCAAGGTATTCCAAACAGCGCGGCCTAACAAACTCCTCACCCGTCCAGCTCAGGCGGTACTAATCCTACAAGGCGGAACTTGGTTATGTACGCGATAGAAATCCAATGCACCATAAACACCTGGATATATCCTGGCCACATTCCCCCACCACCTTCCAAACCGCCAATACTCCCCCAAAAGCACCCCCCCGACGTCCCTTGCACCTCTGCACCCAGCTCAAGCCCATCCCTTCATATCGGGTATCGCACCGGCGTTTCCTCATTACAACTCGATCACTCTTTGCCCCATCCGATCTTCCCATCGCCCCCCCCCTCAAAAGAAGCAGCAAAGGTCCAAACAGCAAAGACTAGCACACAACCCTGCACACAGCCCCGTCATCGCCGCATCCGTCCCACTAGTCCTGCCCCTCCTTCCACCCTGCACATAGTACGTCCCCTGCTGCGGCGGAGGTGGGCCCTGCTGGTAGTACATGCCCTGCTGCTGTGGGCCGGGCGGGTAGTACTGCATCCCCTGTTGCTGCGGCGCGTAGTACTGCTGCTGTTGTGGCGGAGGGTACATGCCGCCTTGCTGGGGGGGCGGGCTGCCGTAGTAGTCTTGCGCTGCGCCGCTGGCTGGAGGTGGGGCTTGGGGGTAGCGGGCTGGGCCGGCGTCGTAGTGCGCTTGGAGGGGTTGTTGGGGGTAGGCGGGTGGTGGGCTGGTTGGAGGGTCCTGAGGCGTTGTTAGAGTGATTCCTGGTTGGATGAAGGGGACAGGTGGTGCGACGTACGTATTTCTGTGCCATGGTGGCGGAGAGATGTGAGCGCTGTAGGTGTGCGGGGTCGAGGTGGGGTGAGAATTTGAGGCTGCGGCCGTTGCGTGTAGGAAAGATGCGCGCTTTAGGATTCTCAGGTGGTGGAGAGGATGCGACGATAGAGAGGAGGTATTTGAAGGATGAAGTTCAGAGTCGGTGGTTGTGGGACGAATGGGATGGAAGAGAGGATTGTGGATGGCGACTTGAAGCTCAGCTAAGCCACCACGGCCACGCGTGTATAGTATTGCTAGGTATGTCTCACTGCGCTTCTAGACTAAACTCTCAGGTCAGCCGACGAGAGCGGTTAACTAACCCCTCATGAATAGTGCAGCATGGCTTAGAGGAATAGTGTAGTTATTGTGTGCTGAACTCTGCTTCTACTCATAGAAACCCACCTACACGCTGGATCTGGCGTGGAGTTCGCGATGGTGACACGCGGCCCGATCAGCGAGCGGCACACTTCCGCTGTGGTCGAGGACCCCACCGGCATCCATCTTCACCATCGCACGTGAAATCCGGGATAACCATCATCGAGATCATGCGCTTTTCCATTGCCTCGGACAAATACCGATGTACTGTGCAAAAACCTGAAATTACCAGCGCATAGATCTCGGCCTAGTCGGCATTGCTCGCATCTGACAGGGTTGCAAGCCTCCCGGGTTTCCTCACCAGCCATCCGTTTCGCGTGGTCGCAACGTCCGCATTACGTCGATAGCAGCACCGTGCCTCATCTTCTCTCTTTCCATTTCCACATCTTCTTCCTTCTCCTCACACTTCTCTTTTTATCTTTTGGCTACACATTGCCTGCCCGTTACACTCGCTTTGACCGCGCACCGCATCAGTTGTACAGCAGCAGCAAGCGCCGACCGGAGATAGCTCAGGGAAACATCCGCGCCTGGTGATACGAGCAAGAAGCAAGCAACAGCGCGCGCAAGCAATCACACCAACTCCAGCAAATACCACACGCGCATGCAAGAAAACACAATTCTCATATATTGATTTCTACTTCAACACCTCCCAAGAGCGCGCACGCGCGGAACCATCCCTTTGGCGCAATGCCAGCACTACCTCTCCCCCACGATGCCCTACGCGCCGCGCAATCGCTCGACATACGCACACGCCTCACCACCCTCTCGAGACGCCTCTTCCTACCACTCATCCCCGCGCGCGCCGCGCAACCCGACTCCCCCACCACCGAAACTCTCCACAGCCTCCACCCCCGCCAAAGCTACGGCACCGTCGCCATCCCGACCGTCTACGCCGGCCTGAACTCGGGCCCCGCCCCCGGCACCGTGGTGGGCATCGTGCTCGGCTCCGTCGTCGGCTTCATCCTGATCGTCTGGCTGATCTACTCGCTGACGAACGCGCAAGGCCGCGGCGGCGGCGGCGGCGGCGGCGGCCGGGACCTCGGCGAGGAGGACATCGTCGTGCGGGGCGGCAGAGACAACGGCGGTGGCGGGGGGAGACGGTCGCGCTCGCCGCGCAGCCGGAGATCGCGAAGAAGCAGCAGGCCGGAGATGAGGCAGCC
This sequence comes from Botryosphaeria agaves, assembly GCA_022813555.1. Lineage (NCBI taxonomy): Eukaryota > Fungi > Ascomycota > Dothideomycetes > Botryosphaeriales > Botryosphaeriaceae > Botryosphaeria > Botryosphaeria agaves. The sequence goes on along the minus strand of JAKLMF010000029.1, from coordinate 24,549 downwards.
TAGTCGGAGTCCGCGGCGCGACAGGATTATTGTGGAGGAGCGGAGGACGAGTATGCCGCCGGCGCCGCGGAGTGTGGTTTTGGAGGAACGGCTGGAGAGGGACAGGCGGGTGGATGGGGATGATATCGTGGAGGTTATTGAGGAGCATAGTGATATTGGGCCGCCGAGGAGGCAGCATAGGGCGAGGAGGGGTAGTGGTTACAGGTCAGTCGATCCTGAGTTGTATGCCGGCGGGAATTACCCGCAGCATAAGGTCTATCATGAGAGGAGATTCTAGTGTTGTGATTTGCTGTTTGGGCAGGGTGCGCTTGCCCCTGTTTCTTGTTGCGACTGCGTTGTAAGGAGTGTAGGCTTACAATTGGGTGCAGCAGATATTAGATTAAGATGATACAAACACACGTGTATCAGACATCATAATCGGCCGGTCGTCGAGCAGTCAAACTCTTTTCTTCCTAACATTTCGCGATGCATACTCGGCATATAGTGTCAAGGCTATTGGGCTGTTCAACATGCGAGGCTTCTCACATGCGCCACGGCGTATGGCGTCCTGGGCATCTGAATGCACGCAAGGGGCAATGCTTCTAGGAGCATCGGATGGGTTGTATAAGCAAGTGGTTTGTGGTTTATACTGTTTGGATACCTATGTTCCTCACTATATATTGGCCCCGTGTACTTTCATGTTGATACTCGGGATTCGGCATAACATGCGGATCGCAGCAATATTGGTTCTTTCTGCACCTACATACCAGTGAGGTGTTATTGAGGACTGCTGAACAGTGAGCGTTCTTGATTGATGCGCAGATATGCTTGGAAACTCCTAGACATGCCGACTGGGTACACGTATGAAACCCCTTGGTGCCTTTTCAGTCCATGGGTGGCAGTCAACCAAGTCTAGGAGAAATCGCGACTAACTCTAAGTAGCCAGTCTATTGAAAATCTAGCTTGTCCGTTTATATGTCTGTTGAAACTTACCTTACGCGCCTTTTGCAATTGCGAGCAAGTGACGTTTTATATCTTGCGAGAGCAGTATTACGAGAGTACTAGACTCGACGGCTCTTTAGAGGCTTTAGCAAAGTAGTGGTCAGGGTGTACAAAGTAAGCATCAAAACAATAGAATGATTGGATCTCACGTAACCTACGGCCCCTTTCAAGGTTCACGATGTGTGACGTCGGTCAAAGCTCTCAGCTCCTGCAGCCACCGCCAATTCCCCGGAAGCTTTCCACCTTGCAGCTCGTGATGCTTCGTAATCTGCCCATTCCGTCATGTCCAACGGCGATCGTGACCCTGACATAAGAACTCAATCAGTAATCGCTGCATAAGCCAGAGATAACATTGATCGTTGTCTGTATCTTGTAGAGTTCACTATCTTGGTTCATAAGTATCTCAAGTCAGCTCGAAAGCTCTTTCACATCACTTCTGTGCTTCACTGAGGCTTATTGTATACCTGGTCTCGACACTTTGACCGTCAATCAGCATGAGCGACTCACTTGAACCACTACCAGCAACGGAGGAAAGACGTGGATCTGTCAACGGCAACTATGACCCGACAGCGATGCGTGCTGCCACAGGCTACATGCCGGTAGAGCCTTTCCGCTATGCTTCATGAATGGCAACAGAAACTCTTCGCTGACTTTGATCAGATCGAATACTACGGCCTTATCGGAAACATGAGAACTTGTGCGCTTGTCGCAACAGACGGTGGCCTAGACTACATGTGCTGGTGAGTCCCCCATCGCAGATTCCTTCCATTCAGTCCAGGCTGAACACTGCCCAACAGGCCCGAGTTTGATTCTCCGTCCGTTTTCTGCCGCATCCTCGACAAGAATAAGGGTGGGCATTTCACGGTTTCTCCAAAAAGGGGCGTGAACGTTACCACCAAGCAGCAGTATTTACCTGCCAGCAATATCCTGCAAACGCGGTACCTTCATGAGGATGGTGTGATGAACTTGATAGATTTCTTTCCTCGACCGAGCATCAAAACTCTGGTCAACCAAATGGGCCCGGACGGCGTTGTGAAGTCAACTAGCAAGGCCACCGAGAATAGAGCTATGCTTAAGAGATGGTTGGTCCGCCGTGTCGAATGTATCAGGGGCCACATAGATGTCGACGTAGAAGTGTTTCCTGTAACAAGTCATGCTTCCGAGAAAGCCCCTTGACTTTACTAACTAGTTCTCGACCAGGCCTTCAACTATGCGCAAGACAAGCATACGACCGAGATTGTGGGCCAGAAGCATGAATTGTTGTCAGGAGAGCAGCGGCAGAAAGTCATCTTCAAGTCGAAGGACCTTGCATTGGAGCTCAATGCTACGGTCGACTGTGGAGACAGTCTGGAGCAAGAATGTCCTGCCCTCATATTCGAGAGGAAGAATAAGCACTCCCCACTTGGGGAAGGCGTTATATCTAGATTTCGCCTTTCCGAGGGTCAGGCCGTATCCTTCGTCCTCCGTGACCACCCTCCGGACGAGGCGAGCGACACTGACCACATGACGACCGCCCTGGTCGAGCAAGTGCAGAAAGATACAGCGACATTCTGGTTCAACTGGATATCGAAGAGCAAATACAAGGGCCGTTGGCGCGAAGTAGTCGCACGAAGTCTTCTGACATTGAAGCTACTCACGTATGAACCCACAGGAGCTATCATCGCAGCACCCACGTTCTCACTGCCCGAGCATTTTGGCGGCGTGAGAAACTGGGATTACAGATTCAGCTGGGTCCGCGACTCATCGTTTACTATCTACATCCTGCTCCGCATGGGCTTCACGGAGGAAGCGGAGGCGTATATGAACTTCATCAGCGACCGGTTTAGGTATTCGAGAACGCCGGAGGGGGCGCTGCCCATTATGTTTAGTAAGTACAGTACGTCCCCTTGTTCGTATACCACAGTCAATGTAGTTGTGAGTCGATTCAGTACATCCCGAAACTTCACTGAGGCGCATCATTCACCTAAATTGCGTGAGATCTATATCAAGGGTTCTGGGAACGACATTGCTAGGAAGTCTCCCGCACACTTGCATCTGTTACAAGCTTGCAGGGCACGTACTTGGAATTATCTGCGGATACGGGATCCCAAGACATCCCCGACTGACATTCAGCTACTGTGTACCCGAACCCTCTTGATGCAGACCACATTCCATACGATCTCTTATCTTCGTTCAACACATGGCGGAACATGTCACCTCACAGCTATTCCGATGCCCCATAATCACCCAATATCGTCGCTCATCAGCTTCTGCGCCCAAGCTAACACCAACCCCAGGCATCCGCGGCTCGACCGACCTGCCCGAAATCGAGCTCCCCCACCTCGAAGGCTACCGCGGCAGCCGGCCCGTCCGCATCGGCAACGGCGCCGCCTTCCACAAGCAGCTCGACATCTACGGCGAGCTGATGGACGGCATCTACCTGTACAACAAGTACGGCAAGCCCGTGTCGTGGGACCAGTGGGTCGCCGTGCGCGAGATCACCGACTACGTCTGCAGCATCTGGAAAGAACAGGACATGTCCATCTGGGAGGTCAGGGGCGAGATCCAGAATTTCGTGTACTCGAAGATCATGCTGTGGGTCGCTGTGGACCGCGCGCTGCGGCTCAGCGAGAAGAGGATGTTTCCGTGCCCGAACAGGCTGAAGTGGATGGCGGTCAGGGATGAGATTTACGAGGAGGTGATGACGAGGGGGTATAACCGGCAGCTGCACTGCTTCATCCAGAGCTACGAGCACAACGAGGTGCTGGACTCGGCGGTGCTGATCGCGCCGCTGGTGTTTTTCATCGCGCCGAATGATCCACGGTTCATCAGCACGTTGGAGTGGATTCTGAAGCCGCCGGAGAAGGGAGGGCTGACGAGTACGGGGCTGGTGTACCGGTACAACTGGCTGAAGAGCGATGACGGCGTGGGTGGCCGCGAAGGAGCGTTCAGCATGTGTACTTTCTGGCTTGTGGAGGCTTTGACGAGGGTGAGTTCTGCATTCTCGCGCTCTTTGCTGGGTTACCAGTCCCCTGCACCTACCCTCATGACAGCCGCTAACGATGTTTTTCTTTTCACAGGCCGGCGCGTACAACAAGAAGTACCTGGTCCAGGCGGTCACCATGTTCGAGAACATGCTCTCGTACGGCAATCACCTGTCGATGTTCTCGGAGGAGATTGCGCGCTCGGGCGAGCAGCTGGGCAATACGCCGCAGGCGTTCTCGCATCTGGCGCTGATCTCGGCGGCGTTCAATCTTGATCGTGTCACGTCGGGTTCGGCCTCGGTGTGAGATGAAGGTGGCAGACAAGATTGTACTCTATGCTTCGGATCCGTGGTTGCACCAGACGTTCTAAACAGAGAAACAAGATTTGGTCGGGTTGGATCGGTGTACAGCGCAGATGAACTCTTTTTGGAAGGATTTGTGAGAAGACATAAAGGATCTCAAATTGAACAGTACTGCCAGTATGGGAGAGCAAGAAGAAACCTTCGTCATGTGCTTTTGACAGTTAAGAGTGGAATAATACGTGACGAGAAGAAAGCGCTAAACCCCCCTGACGCACGAGAGCCTAGAATCTCGAATTTATACAGGTTCAAATGCAAGAGCTCAACTCCAGCAACCCATCATCCATCTCATCCTCCCTCGCCTACACTCCCTCTCCACTCACACATCCCGAATCGTCATTCCTCTTACTTCCTCCCCGCCTTCTCAGCACGATCACTCGCCGTCTCCGTCAGATTCAACCCCAAGCCGTTCGCATCCAGGTAGACCTTGTTGTTGCTCTTCTCCAGCAGCGCGGCGATCTGGCGCGCGTTCTCGAACTGGCGCAGGTCGACGTAGCTGCGGGACTTCTTGATGGCGTCGCCGATGAGCTCGGCCGAGCGGGCCTCACCCTGCGCCCGCACGACCGTCGCCTGCTTCTCCTGCCGCGCCTTGTCGACGACGAAGGCGGCGCGCTGCGCTTCTTGCTGCGCCACTTGCTTGGCTTCGACCGCCGCAGTGAATTCGGGGGAGAAGGCGAGATGCTGGGGGAGGGTGTCAGCGTGCCATCATTCATCATCCTGCTTGACAGCGCTTGTGTGCAGCACGGAAATTTGGGAGAGAGGAGAGGGGGAGACCAACCGTAAGCGACACATCATCCAGCATGATGTTAAACCTCGCCGCCCGCTTCATCAAGTTATCCCTAACCAACCTACTCACGTTCTCACGCTGGGTGATCAGCTGGCTGGCGTTGAACTGCGCCACCACGCTCTTCAGCACCTCGTTCACGATCGACGGCAGCACCCGCTCGTCGTAGTCGGTGCCCAGCGTGCGGTAGATCTGCGGCAGCGCGTCCACTCGTGGCCGGGATAGCACACGACACGTGATGTTGACCATCTGCAGGTCCTTGGTGCCGGTCAGCGAGGCGACGTTGCGCGGCTTCGCGCGCACGTCGTATGTTATTGGTGTCTCGAGCCATGGGAAGCGGAAGTGGGTTCCTAAGTGGAGGAGGCGAGGGTTAGCGGTGGGACAGTGGAAGAGGTGTACCCTGAGGGGGCGGCAGAAGAGGATGTGGTGTCGTACCTTCAGCGTAGATCTCTTTGCTGACACCGCCTACCCTGCTGTACTTGATTGCTCGGTGACCACCGTCGACTGGAAGTGGATAAGTTAGCTTGCCATCCATCAAGACAGCGCTGTGGCGCCGCGCCCATCCTGCAGACAACACGAACCGTTGAAGAGAGAGTTGTTCAGCAGCACCGCGCCTCCTCCCAGCACGACTAGTCCAACAATGCCGCCCAGAGCGTTCCTCGGGTTGCCGCCGCCGCCAAACTTCTGGCCCTGCTGCTGGGCGTTCTGCAACGTCCGCTGCAGCCTGCGCCACGTTTCTTGTGGGTTTGGTCCCGACATGGTTTGGAGATGAGCGAGTCGAGATGTGCGGATGGGGTGGTATGGATGGAGGGACGGAGAGAGGGCCGGTGATGGAAGAGTGACTGCTCTGGCGGGCAAAGATGTGGTGATGCTCGCTCGCTCGAGAAAGCGACCGGGGTGCGGCGCGCTAGTGGGGAGCTGTAGTGCGGCTCTGCTTTGGGAACGACAGCACGTTCGACGAGAAACGTGATTTACGAAGCATTCAAATAGTCTTTCCACTGTTTGGGGGTTCTCAGATTGTAGGCACAGATGGGTTGCAGGCCGCTAGGAGTTTCTATCAATCCACTGGTGCGTCGTTCTCTGTCCCTGTAACCAGAAAGCCTCACCAGGCGGAAGCTTCAGTGCACGGACTCGAATCATTCAATCAAGAATCTCCATCCAGACAGCTGGCCGTTAGGAAGATGGACATTTCTGACGTCGGCGTCAGGCACGCTGTCGCTTTCCCGAACCAGCTGCTCATCAAGCACAGCATTGAATTGTCGCCTTCTACTGTTGATATTGCGAAGGAAATCCGCAATACTGTCATTGCTGTCGCTGTAGCTTGGGCGGTTGTCTCCGTTGTGAGAAACGGTAAGTATCAACCGTCAGACTTGTGTGTCACTCTAACTTGTATACAGTACTTCAAACCCGGCCTTCCAAATCGTAGGACAGTGTCCAGTGGATATTACTGCGACCACATCCGTCACGACCTCTCAACGACCCTTTGTAGATACGATTAGCGCCTATACTTAACGATGTACCTATTATCATCCACCATGCGGACCGCCGTCTGGTCACTACTCGCAATATCTGCTGCCCAAGCGCAATACATCATCGACAGCCTTAGCTTCGGCCACAAAGAACACGGACATGCAGCTCTAAGATCACTCCCAGGATGGAAGATATCTGGCGAGGGACACCTGCCAGACCTAATGTCCGACCGTGTCATCCTGACTCCTCCGACTCCGGGCAACAAGAGGGGTGCGTTGTGGGCCGCCAATAGCATACAGCATCAAGAATGGGTGGCAGATTTCGAGTTCCGAGTTTCGGGTCCCGAGAGAGGCAGCGGGAATCTGCAGATATGGTTTACGAAGAGCCCCATCGGACCGGCGAGCATCTACACAACAGGACAGTTTGACGGCTTGGCGTTGGTGGTCGATCAGTATGGAGGACGAGGTGGCAGCATTCGCGGGTTCCTCAACGATGGAACGGTCTCGTACAAAGACCATCACAATGTGGATACGCTGTCGTTCGGCCACTGCGATTATGCCTACCGGAACCAGGGACGGTTCTCTCACTTGCAGATGAAGCAGACGGCAGATAGCTTCCAGGTTAATATTGATGGGAAGACTTGCTTCAGCAGCGACAAGGTAATTGAGTTCGCTGCCACACGCCTACTTTTTCTCATTGCTGAACGCGCACACAGGTCAAAATGCCTTCGGGTTACTACTTTGGCATATCAGCGGCGTCAGCTGAGATACCTGACTCGTTTGAGGCGAAGAAATTCACAGTATCCACGACAAACGCCGTCGCAAGGGAAGATATATCGCAACGGCGCGAAGCCAACCAGCAGCCAAACCAACAGCAGCAGCAGCAGCAGGCACCTCCCCCAGCGGAGCAGATTCCAGACACACCAGCTTCAAATATCAGATCTCAAGAAAACCAATTTGCCGATCTGCACAACCGAATGCAAAATCTTCAACATCTAGTAGTCAGTGTCCTCCACGAGGTTAGAGAGGGGCAGTCGCAGAGGGACCGGCATGATGAAGTGATGAAGAGAGTGATGTCAATCAACGATAGAGTTGACAGTTTGGAGCGCATGTATTCAAGAGTAGAGCAGATCACGAAGACCATCCAGAAAGACATCGAGGGAAAGGACTACAAAGAGCATCTGACGAACCTGCAAGATACGCTGAAGGATACGCATGCTAGTCTGATGAACAGCCTGCCGCAACACATGTCTGACAGTAAGTGCTTCGCAATTGCTCGTCGTGACGACAGATACTGACATGTTACAGTTGTCTCTACATCCAAACCGAAGATGGGTCTGTTTATCTTCGTCATCATCGCGTTCCAGGTCATGCTGTTGGGCAGCTACATCCTCTATCGCCGCAGACGCGACAATGCGCCGAAGAAGTACTTGTAGTTTTCGTAATCGTTCTCTTTCATTATTTTTGTATTTATCCTGCCGCTGTAGATGCTCATTCCTCGGGAGTACTGCGTGGGGATGTTGGAAGGCAAGAGGGATTGCATCATACGTACACTGCTCGAACGCTTGGACGAAGACGCTGCATGTTTCTCTATCGGAACCCATAACTGTTGAGCAATGTACTCTTCTCTTCATCGCTAGGGAGATTTAGTTGCAACGGGAGCGGTAGGGCAAGGACGGCAAGCCTCGAGCATGCCTGATGCCAGTGATGACCCGAAATATAGCCTGAGAGCAGAACGTCATTGCTAGCATGTTATCGGCAGCAACTCTAGTCGCGTGTGTTAGATACATCAACAATGTAGCTTGCATTGCTTCAATTGTAGCTGATGTTTCGGAAACAAGCTTTGGTGCGTGACGCTGTGAAGAAAAGCCTCACACCTCACAACTTTAACACTTCATCCTCGGCGCAACCCACGAAATCGCTCCACTCACACCCACGGCCAGCCAACCTTATGCCCACACCGACCTGGTCATGATTTCACGAGGCACTTCATCTGGTACGCGTCATTCCCCGCCATAGAAAAGCCCTAGTCACGGTTCCCGCCCTTCCGCGCCGTTCTCCGCCTTGGTGTTCCACCCGCTCAGCGCGCTCGACTTCCCGCCAGAAATTAACAGGTCATGTACGTCCACATCTACTTTCACTTCCTTCGCGCTGCCTAATACATTTCTTCCTCCGGCCTGTCTCCTCCTTCTTGAAGATGCAAGTGGCTCACCATGGCCTCCGACAGTCCGTTCTCTCCGCAGCTCACGTCCTGGATGGAGGCGCAAATGTCCCAATACCCTCCACCGCCTACGCCGGACCACCAGCACTACACACCCATCTATCCTGCGGCAGTCGCTGCCGCTACGGCTGCGAACGCACAACTCCTCAGTCCTGCGCAAGCCGAGCAGCTCCAATACAGCCCGCCTGTCGATCCCTCCGCCTACTCGAAGATCGAGCCAACCTTAGGAGCTCCCGGTGACCATCTCAACCATGCGCATCAACCGGAACAACAGTCTGTCCAGCAGGGCCCTCCTGCGGCAGAGGGCCAGTCGAAAGCCAACAGATTGCGCAAGGCATGCGATTCATGCAGCATACGGAAGGTGAAGGTGAGCATGGACGCGACACAACCCCTGCGTTGAGTTAGTACTCGTTATTTGATGCTACAGTCTGAAGTCACGAAGCGCTCCTAACATGTACGCGTTCTAGTGCGATGAGACCGGCCCGCCATGTCGGGCATGCGCAGCCCTAGATATCCCCTGCACCTTCGAGAGACCCAGTCGAAGGCGCGGTCCACCGAACAGACACGCCGAAGCCATCAAGAAACGCCGCATAGAATCTCCCTACATCTCCGGTCCTCCTTCTCCGTCGTCTCCTACACACGCCGCGCAAGCTCTAGCCGCTCTATCTTCCGTCCCGACCTTGTCTGCGGACTCGATATGCACGATCGACATCATTGAGTTGCTGGTTAACGACTTTTTCACCTACATCCATCCTCTGTGCCCCTTTCCACACGAGCAATCGTTCCGAGAAGCGTTCCGCAAGCGAGAGGACTACACAAACCGACCGTTCCTAGCTTTGCTGGCTTCAATGATAGGAGCATTGGTCGCCTCATTTCCTCGCAAGCCGCGGCAACACCTAAAGGCGCGTGGTAAAGATCACATGTTTCCTAACGCCATAAGTCTCGTGAACAGGTGTCAGCAAGTCTGCACAGCAGCGCGGGGTGCAGGATATCTGGAGAGAGAGGACTTGAACGTTTACGACGCGGCCACGAGCTATTTCCTCGGATTGATAGGGGCGTACACGTTCCGGTGGCGTCAGATGCGCTTGTACTTCTCCGAGGCATTGAGCATCATACGAGGTCTACGTTCGCACGTATCGGCGGAGGAGCAGTCTTATGCTCAACTCGCGTCGATGTCATCTGCCTCAGGCCCTAACGGACTCAGCCATGATGGATTGCGGAACGGGCCGCCTGACTATATCACGCAGGAGTTGAGCAGACGAATTTTCTGGACAGTATTCGTGGGTTTGAGGTATGCCAGCGGGTGCCATTCGCTTGTCCAGTAAGTTTGATTACTTGCTGACATGAAGATGGGTTCACAGAAGCTTGCACCAAATCGGAGCCTGGTATGGTGAGACAGTGATCCCTCCGCCTACGCGCACAGATCCTTACCCTCCACTACCGCGAGAGGTGGACGACGCTTACATATATCCTACGCACATCGAGCAATTCCCTCCTGGAGCCATATCACAACTGGCTGGGTTCAACGCCAACGTGCGAGTCTATCTGTCATTAGACCCTCTCGAAGCAATGGAGATCGCCAGCGGTATCGAGAAGGAGCCCAACTGGGATACGCAAAAGAAAGTCCTGGACCATTGCCTCCAGATGTGTAAGGAAGTTCTGCACGGCATGCCGCCGGAGCTAACTGTGTGGCTGAACGCCAGCCAACCCGGTCAACCCGGTCAAGGGTTCTACCCAGCAACACAGGAATATCTTGGACACAGAGATCTGGTAACCTTCAATGCATTCGATATGGAGAACTCATCGGAGGAACGACGACGGGTCCAGTTCGAGATTCAGAAGGCGAACATTTACGCGAGCCAGCTGAGCACCAGGTCGTATATCGTCGAGAAGTTCTTCACTCTGCACGATATTCGTAGCAGGGTGAAGACCTCCAGACACAATTCACCCAGGGCCGGCGCAGTAGGCATGGATGGGTTGTTGCAGCAAGCAGCAGCACCGACGTTGGATGACGAGGTGTTTGTGCAAGAGATGGCTGCGGAGCGAGAGAGCATCATCAAGGACCTGCTCGCCATGCTCGGAAGCATAAGTCAGGTCCACATGGAGCCGAGCGCTGAGAGCTTCGTGAGTGCCTCAACGAGACCACATCTCAAACACACGTAGATTGCTAACCGCAGCACAGATCGTCAAAATCAGACAAGTCGCTTCGACGCTGCTAGACCTACCCAAGGACCGGAAAGGTTCCGTCGCGCTGCAAGCGGAGCAATACCTCGCGCATTTCCTCGAGATCCTCGTGAAGCTGGAGCGCGTCAGTCCCGCGAATAGCGACCCGGAGCATCCGGAGGACGAGGAGAGCGAGCTCAGGCACTGGGCGGACTTGAGGGAGTACCAGACGAGGTTTGCGCAGGCGGGTGGTGTTCTGGGGTTCACGTGAGCGAGAGCAAGCGGTAGGTAAGCTACAGCCACGAAGGCGTTTACTGTGTACGATTTGGCAGGGGCGGGCTTTTGATAGCGCTTCGGCATATGGGTGTTCTCACATGGGATCTGAGGGAAGTGTGGGGTGGTTGATTGGCTATCGAAACGTCTGGTTGTGTAATTGTGTAGGAAATTAGAGCATTCAATGCTCTTAACCAAGTTCCGTTTCGTGCCATGCTGTGATCGCAAACTGTTGATGAACATTACCTAGCCATGCACGTGCCACACACGGAACGGGATGCGAACTCACCGACGGCCCAGCTTTCATTGGCCGCGAGCAAGCTCTCGACTGTTTCGCGGCGCGAGATTAGCATCACGACAACCATGGCGAAGAAGGCCATACAAAAGGACCAGATCGTCAAGCTCATCGTCGGCGCCGGCCAGGCCTCGCCTTCACCGCCAGTGGGGCCGGCGCTGGGAAGTAAAGGCGTGAAGAGCATGGACTTCTGCAAAGTACGAAGCACTTTCCATCCTTCCCGTCAAGTTTCTCCCCCATGGACATCTGCTCCCTCCACCCACTCTATCCCCTTCCTTCAAACTCCCCATACTACTCATAAACCCCCAGCAGCCCATCGGCACCCGTAGCTAACACCGTCCCTCTCCCCTCCAGGAGTTCAACGCCCGCACCGCCCACTACACCCCCGGCACCCCCATCCCCGCCCGCGTCACCGTCCGGCCCGACCGCTCCTTCACCTTCGACCTGCGCACCCCGCCGACCGCCTCCCTCCTGCTCCTCGCCGCCGGCGTCAAAGAGAAGAAGAACAAGCTCCGCGGCGCCGGCAACGTGCCCGGCCCGCACAACAACCGCGAGGGCGCGGCGGGGAAGGTCGCTGCTGCGACGGCGACGGTGAGTGGGAATGGGGGGGTGGCGACGGTGGGGAGGGTCAGCTTGAAGCATGTTTATGAGATCGCGAGGATTAAGCGGGGGGAGGTGAGGTTGAGTGGGATGAGTTTGGAGGGGGTGGTGAGGTGTGTGGTGGCGCAGGCGGGGAGTTTGGGGGTTGTGGTCGTGCCGTAGAGTGGGGAGGAAGAGAGGGGGGGCTTGGGGAGGATGAGGGCGTGATGGGGTGATGAGAAGATGTTGCCGCGAGCGTCTGGGCATTGCGTCCGGCATTTTTGCGTGGCGTTTTGAGAGGGTAGAATGGATTGGTATCTTAGGCTCTATTGAGCAAAGAGCTTGGCGCTGGTCTGCACCTTGGCTTGTGTAAAAACTGTAAGATCAGTACATCGTGTATAGAGAAGGAGGGGTCGAGCACAAAAACACAAGTACGCTCCAGTGGTGCTCTGTATGCAACGGTATTCGTGACTGTCCACATGGTCTAAGATGATTTCATCAAGATTCACCCTGTGAGGTTTCTCATTCTGAATATTAGATACATGTGAGAGAGAGGATCAATTCGACAAGCAAAGGTCAACTGGACAATATTTCCATCCCAGCAAAAGCAGTAGTACCCTGAAACCAACATCGTCAATCCCGCAGCCAAGTTGACGCCAGCCAGTTAGCCAACCTCTAAAGACCCATGGATATCATGAAGAGCAACCTTATCGCCAGATCAAAAATGTTCCGTAACGCCAGCAACCCAACATCCCCAGCTCAGATCTGCACAGATCAATCAGCATCAACCGACTTCAACACAACAAAGACAACGGGGATACTCACCAACCTCAACCCACTCTTGGGCATCTGCCTGGTGAAGCTGAGCATGAACCTCCCTTTGTTGGGCGCCCGCTGCAACTTCCGAAACCCCTCCCTGACATGCTGCGGCCCGACAGGCTCACGCTCCTCATCCGGCGGATCGAACAGACCGGGTTCCCTCTTCCTCTTCTTCCCCACCTCCTCCTTCTTGCCACCCCTCTCCTTCTGGACCGCCTCTTCAGCCGCCTTAACCCTCAGCGCCTCCTCCGTGAGCGTCTGCACAATCTCAAACGTCAAAAAGCCCAGGATGTCGATGATATCGTCGTTGGGCTTGCTGTCCGTGATGTGTCCGAAGCCCGCCCACTCGCGGAACCGCTTGCCCTTGCGGAACGTGAAGGAGGCCTGCCGGCACTCGCTCCAGTGCATGTAGTCCTCGCGGCTCATATTGCGGGTGCGCTCGTCGGCCGTCTTGAGCCGCGCCAAGGTGGCTACGTTCATCTCCTCCTCCTCTTCGTCCTCCTCGTCGTCCCGCGCCGGCACCTGCTCGCTGAAGAAGCTTTGCACGTCCCACACCAGGTCGACGCGCGCCTTCTTGTTCTTCTTGAGGTCGGGGGGACCCGCGGCGGGACCGGCCATGCCGGTGCCGGCGGGCGCGTCGGCGTCGCCCGCGATGTCGCCGACGTCGCCTTTGTCTTCGGAAGAGTCTTTGACGTTCTTGCGCACGTCTTTCCACTGCAGGAAGTGGCGGAGGCGGGAGAGCTTGGCTTTGTCGTGGCGGATCAGCATCATCAGGTCGTCGGTTCCGATGGAGCGGCTGCCGCGGCGGGTGGCTAGTTGGGTGCAGTCGCGGAGCTGTTGTGAGGAAGAAGTGAGCGGTGATGAAGATTCAGAGATGGGAGGGTGAGCTTTCTGTACCATTTCTTGGACTTGTGATTGTACGATCTGCTCGATCAGAGTAGTGGTTTCTGCAGAGGGTTCGCCGGTCTCGCCGGAGACGAACATCATCTGTGCGATCACTATGTTAAAATACGATCTCCATGGTTGAAGTGACTCGTGATCGAGCTGAGAATGAACCGCTGGAGGCACATAGTAGAGATCGTCTAGAAGGTTTGCATAGGAGCGGATAGGCTTGGGTGGAAACGAGATAGGCATGGTTTTGGTGTTGAAAGCAGAATTGAAGCAAGATCGTTGGGAACAAGAAAAAGAGAATCAAGAAGATAAACAAGAAGAGAGAGAATCCCAATGTGTGCCCTGAGTTTGATGGAAAGATGACGGATTGTATCTTAGAGCCACCGAACCATGAAAGAGCTAGAACATGGTGGTGACTTGTTCTTGATGCGAAAGAGATATGGAAGGACGTGAGGTGATCTGAGAGTGAGGGAGACTTTGACTAACCTGCTGGATCTCTGTCCTGTACTTGGCTGTCTTCTCCGCCATCTTGACTGACTCTACTCACTAACTGTGTGGAGGATGCTTGCGAGCAGACTGGGATGCACTTAAGGACCAGAAGTCGCTGGCCGCTAACACCCCGGATCGGCAGCCGACCCGTTCCGCTGTGTTCAGCCCTATGCAACACCATCTGAGATTTCACACGTGCGTCTGCACCCATCTTCACGTAGATCTCACGATATATCTCACAATACCAACATCAAGAACATGTTGTATCTAATTGGCCTCGGCCTGGCCGACGAAAAGGACATCACGGTCAAGGGACTGGAGATTGTCAAGAGGGCCGAGCGGGTCTACCTAGAAGCCTACACAGCCATCCTGCTAGTAGACAAGGAACAACTGGTGAAGCCTTCTCCCAATGCGCCATCCTCTGCTGGCGCCATTCCCACCAGACCCGACTGACAATCCATCACCTCGCAGTAGGAAGCCTTCTATGGCCGACCCATCATCATCGCCGACCGCGAGATGGTCGAGTCTCAATCCGACGAGATCCTAAAAGACGCCGACAAAATCGACGTCGCCTTCCTCGTAGTCGGCGATCCATTTGGGTGACCTCCCTTCCCGTCCTCTCCACCTCCGCAAAACCACCCTTACTAACCCCCACACCCAGAGCGACCACCCACACCGACCTCACCCTCCGCAGCCGCGCCGCCTCGATCCCCTACACCTCCATCCCGAACGCCTCGATCCTGACCAGCATCGGCGCCTGCGGCCTCTCGCTCTACAACTTCGGCCAGACCGTCAGCATGGTCTTCTTCACGCCCACCTGGCGCCCGGCCTCCTTCTACGACCGCGTCAAGGAGAACGCCGCGCTCGGTCTGCACACCCTGATCCTCCTCGACATCAAGGTCAAGGAGCCGAACCTCGACGCGCTGGCGCGGGGGCGCGTGAGGTACGACCCGCCGCGCTACATGACGGTCGCGCAGTGCGCGGCGCAGATGCTCGAGGTGGAGGCCGAGCGCGGGGAGGGCGTGTGCGGGCCTGAGGCGCTGGCTGTAGGCGCCGCGAGGGTCGGGGCCGGCGATCAGAGGATTGTGGTGGGCACGTTGGAGGAGCTGGCGGGGCAGGATCTGGGCAGGCCGCTGCACAGTGTGGTGCTGGTGGGGAAGAGGATGCATGAGATGGAGAGGGATATGTTGAGGGAGTGGGCGGTGGATGGGGAGTCGTTTGATCGGGTTTGGGAGAAGGATTATCGGGAGAAGCGGTAGTGGGGTGGGGATGCTGGGGGAGGAGTGAGTGTGGGTGGTGGTGCGGGCTTGGTGCATTGTGCAGTCGCTGTCGAGTGATCAGAACTGAAATGCGATTGGAAAGGGAAGAAAAACACTTCGTAAGTATGTCTGTCAAGAACAGCGCAGCCTGTGGAGCTGCCGTGGCTGTTGGTACAAGCTGCTATGGCACACTCTGTTCCTTCAAAAATGGCGCTCACCCACCTAAAGTGAACGTCTCTAATTATGCACCACGAGAATACCAGTACAGTGCTGTCGCAACACCTTGCTCCTCCCTTCTGGCCACTGAGTCGTGGATCCAGTGCTCTCATTGAACGCCCCTCCTCATAAATGTCCTGACAAGAAGGCCTGAGCTCACATCCTCTGCTCAAAAGATACATCCGCTAGAACGCTTCGATGCACGTTATAAATGATTCATAAAAGGTGTCACGATACCCCCTCGAGATGCGGATCCCGCACCTCCGTCCACTCATCCTCCTCAGCCCTCCCCAACCCTTCAATCCTCATCCTCCCGCCATCACTAATCCCCTCCTCAAGATGCACAACCACACTCGCGCCCACCGGCGCCGTATGCACATGGCTCGACAGCGGCAGCGTGTACCTCAGTATCCCCCTCACAATCAGCTCGAACGGGTGCTGGATGACCCTTTCCCAGCGCTCGGTGCCGCCGGCCTCGGTCTTGTTGCCCGGCTTCGCGAGCCGCAGCTCGCCGACCGAGAAGTGCAGGTGCCGCTTGAGCGGAGAGCCCTCGAACGTCAGCCCGCTGTCGAAGTGGAAGATGCGGCCGAGCAGCATGGTCTGCGAGTCGCGCTCGGGGTCTTCGATTGGGTCGGTCAGGTCGTCGTCGAGAGTTGAATAAGTGCGATGGGTGGGAGTGAGAGATTTTTCTTCGGAGGAGAGGATTGATCGCCGTCGGCGTCGCTTTGCGTCTGCGCTCCAGAACTGGTGGTGTTCGCGCCACCACCTGTCGGTGCCGACGTACTTGCTCTTGGCGAAGATGTTGACGTCCATGTCTGCCACGGTGACGGCGATGACGTTCGGGTTGATCGCTTGGACAAGGAGATCTAGCATGATTTCTTGCTCGCTGGCAAGCACGTTCTGGATCTCGCGCGCTTCTACAGCGTATAGCGGCTTGGTGGTAGCAAAGAGAAAACCAACCGCGCCGGCCACCAGTAACACCACCATCAGGGTCATGATTACGTATCCGGTGAACCTGGACAGCCAGCTACGACTGCGGCGTTGGTAGTAGTCAAGTTGCCGTAAGCTCGCGCTGTTCGGTCTTCGGGGTGCGCGTGCGCTTCGTGGGGTTCGGACTGTGCCTACCAGCGGCGTCCGTTCGTCATCCGCGCCTTCGCCATCCATATCGTACGACGAGTACTCCCCGTTTTTCTTGGTTGCTACACTCGCTATTCGTGAGCCGTGGTTCGCGAATTTGGGCGAGAGAGGTCTCGAAGACTGCCTGGAATCACTGCTCGCCATCAATCGCGACTTTGCGCCTGGCGGGAAAGGCCCGTCGTTGTCAAGGATAGACATATGACCTGCTCCGCCTCGCCCGTGACGACCGATGTGGTGGTGATGCATGCTGTTCCCCCCGTTTGTCCTAGAGCTAGTTGCTCGTATCGTACCGTCGTATCTGTCATTACCGTCGTTTTCTACATTAGAGTAAGGATTATTTGCAAATTTCATGCTTCTTTTGCCGGCGACGGCGCGCTGGCTGCCCTGCGCGGAGCTCAAGTTCCGCAGCCCAGTTCTAGAGTCTGCTAAGCTTGCCATAGACGTAGCACTTGGTGTTCGAGAGTGATAACGGCTTCGGCGCGGTTCGGGTTCGGGCGGGTTTGATTCGTAGACGAAAGTCTCTTCCGAATCTGATGAGTTTGCCTCATCAACAGCGCTGGCAACCTTGGCCTCGAAGATATCCGCTTTTGATGACGCTTTGCGTGGACTGCTATCAGTATGTTTCGGTATATAGTTTGCCAAGACTGGAGAACGGATTTGAGGAGACTTGGGACTAGGAAATCGCGATGCCCAGTACGACTGCAAAGTGATAGCCGCACCCGAGCTGCTTGAAAGGGACGGTGTTGTTTGAGCCCGGAGGCGTAGACCTGGAGGTTTGACTGAAGAGTTTTGACCGTGAAGATGATGTTGACGAGATTGAGATAGAGGAGCTTGTTGTGACCTACCGGTACCTGACGCAATCGAAGGTGCCTTGCGGGACACCTTTTTCTTCTCTTTCTTTGGCCGTATAGTCTCAATACTCGGCTTCAGCTGCAAGCCACCACTGAGATCTCCCCGTCCTAGAACAGTACGGTCACCAGTAGCTCCAGGCAGCGCAGCCTGTGGTATCGAGTTCACTGTTTCTGTTTCTACAGTCATATTCTTTGAAGTAGCTTCCGCGGTCGATCGGGGTTTTGCTGGCCTTAAGGCAGTTTGCGAACTCCTTGTAGAAAGCGTTTTTGGTCTCGGTGTAGTGTCGGTATCGGTACCAGCAGGCTTGCTGTCGCTATGAAGGTCTCCACTCTCACTACTGCTGCCCGCCGACTTTCCTCTCTTGCTGTTCGGGCCCTCCATGATGTTTTCGGTGTTCGTAGATGGACGAATATCGTTTGTAGGCCTGCTAGGCTGTTTTCCTGGTGCCAAACTGTAAAAATCCATCAGTCTCCTATCACCTTGTTAAGCTGAAGCAGGTACTTCAAATAAAATACAATGACGAGCGGCAAGATTCGCAAAGCATAAACTTAGGTCGAATTAATGAAAACGTGTTGTCGCATGTGTACCTTTGCGCGTCCGTTGTGCTGAACCCAGATGTGTCTGGCAAACTGACTGCTTCCTGCACAGTCTCAAGCGTCGGCGCAACCCCACTCACACCCCTTGCCGTTGCCTTCATACTCGAGGAAGCATGATCCTCCGGTCCACTATCTATCCCATCACCCTTGCTGGGTATTGGCGGTGTCGAAGACGTTGGTGTCGAGCGCTGAACACCGGTGTTGGGTGCCACAAGGGTTGTTTCGGTATTCGCCTTTGTTAGAAGTGAATTGCGCCTTGAGTGTGTTAGGACGGGTGGTGGTGACTTCAGCCTTGGTGACAAAGACTTCTGCGGGCGAGGTAGTTTAGAAGACGCGTCCGGCACTGGAGTTGGTTGGAGCTGAGGTGCGGTGGCTGCAGACAAGGCGCGTTGTATCGCAGCGGCGGAGGGAGTGCTTGTGCTGAGATTGGGGATGCTCGGGGCCCGACTCGGGCTGACGTCCTGGCTGCTTCTCCGTGACCTCAGTCCTCTCACTATTCCCGTACTGTTCTGTTGCCTCTGGGGTGGCCTAATGGGCGAAGAGTCCCTCGAAGACTGCGGTGAAGTGACGGCCGACGTAGCAGCAGAAACGTTCAGAGAAGGTGGAGCGCTCGAAGTACCACTTGGACGTGCAGTCGACGCGGATGATCCGGCTGTTGTTGCGGAGTTGAACGATGCTGGTGGAAGCTTATTCGTTATTTGTCCACGGGTGTTGCTGTTTCTGGGTTCTTCAGTTCGTAAACGGCCCGCGATGGAAGGACCGTTGTCCTCCCTTTTAGAGTCGGTCATAATGACAAGCCCGTCATGGTACTAGTAGTTGCAGCAATTACATAGTCATGATAGGGTCGCACCAGGGGAACGTCGAGATCGATGCGAGACAAGAGAACAACGGCGGTCGCATGCGGCACAGTAACGTGTGCGAGCAGGAGTTTGTTGAGAGGGATTTTGCAGGTCACTCCATGGAATGGGCCACAGAACAAGCTGAGCAGGATGATGGTGAGGCATCGGCAGCATCCCCGGTCTCTACCCTTGTCCTGTCCAGCTGCAGATGCATGGGATGGTCTGTGCGTAAGGCTTGCTTCGTGCTTTGATGAGGATGAGTCAAGTGGCACGAGGCAGGGGAGACAGCAAGGTCAGCAATTCTTCAAGTCTTTTAACTTGTTTAGCTAGCAACATCCGGCTGTCCTCGCCCAGTCATGTTCCGTTCCCCATAGCAAAATGCAAAAAGCAAACCCTGCCAGATCATCATGTCGTGAAAGAGCTAAATCCAAACGCCATAACCTTGGGAGGGCAACCATAACTGCTAACCCCTAGGATCCCATGTTGCAAATGCAAAACGCTAAAACAACAAGTGCAACTCCGGTTCCATGAGTGAATGGGAGTGTCTTCGCAGCACAAGAGCTGTGACAATACTAAATACATATTGGTAAAGTGTCTGAAAAGCCACAGTCGAAGCCGTTGAGCATAAGACGGTTAGGGCGTAAAAGCGTCCAAACATGCGGCCAAGCGTCGATGTGCGCTTCGTGCCGAGATATTGTTGGAATGCTACATGGGTTCGGACGCCGCCGATGCAATGCGCGCTGTAACGAGCGAGAATAGAATACATTCGAACGGAATGCAAAGCCAAGGGCGCAATGAGGCCGTAAGAATGCCCAACTCAGCCACAGCAAAGCCAGTGGCCTGGGGTAGCCAAAATGGGAATCCGAAATCAATACCGATCCTGGTCATAACATAATGCCAACATAGTTTTGCAACAGAGGTTGTCCAACGATGAAATCTGGTCCATGGATATCCAGGGTCTTATGCAGAGACGTACATTCGATGTTCAGTCGGCGTCCACCATGTCGACATCCTGTTCGTGGTTCAGCACGTCGTCCGCCGGGCCCCAATTTCCTTCGTAAATGGTGGCACCAGCCCTCCTTCGTTTTTCGACCCACTGAACACCTCCACAATGATAGACCTGATCGATGACAGGCCGCTCGTCGGGCTGAGGAGATATCATCCACTGAACAACTTTGTCAAGGGCTTCATGGTCTTCCGGATCGACCATGAAATTTGGGGGCTTGACCAAGTCTTCATCCCGGTGAGCCACAGGCGCACGCAAGAACCCGAAGCTATCCTCGTCGCCGTCAGCCCCGAGGAAGAAGGGCTCGCGCGCCATGCTAGAGAAGAAATCAATCGGGTCACCGGACTCGTCTCGAGGAAGATCGCTCTCCGAACTCCATGTGAGGCTCGGAAGATCACTCATATCCCCAGACCGCAATCGCTGCCATGAGGTACCGTTGTCCGGTAGTACAACATTTCCAGCAATTTCGAGCATGATCATGCCCAGAGCGAAAATGTCTGCCGGCTTGTCGAAGCGACCAGAGAGGATCTCGGGACCGATATATTCA
>JAKLMF010000299.1:0-19752 GCA_022813555.1 Botryosphaeria agaves | reverse complement strand
CCATAGTATCGTAGAGGTTGCGGCGCTTGCACAGCTTCGAGACATCAAACACCGCTCACGCATCTTTGTTGAGAATGGAGTGACGCTGTACGGCATCATGGACGAAACAGGGTTCCTCCTAGAAGGAGAGATCTACTGTGTAACAGAGACAACCGCTGGGGGCAAGCTGGTCTTGACGGGTGGCCAAGTCGCTATCACACGTGCTCCTGCGTTGCATCCAGGTGATATCCGAGTAGTCAAAGCCATCGATGTGCCCGCAGATTCTCCTCTCAGCAAGTTACACAACTGTATCGTTTTCAGTCAACACGGTGACCGAGACCTGCCAAGTCAGCTGAGCGGCGGCGACCTTGATGGAGACCTTTACAACGTCATCTTCGACAACCGGCTCGTGCCCAAATTCATTTATGTTCCGGCAGACTATCCAAGGGCGCAGCCGGTAGACATCGGTCGACAAGTGACAAAAGATGACATGGCCAACTTCTTCATTCAGTTCATGGAGACCGATCAGCTTGGTCGCATCGCAATTATGCACCAGCAGCTGGCAGACAGGTACCCTGAAGGAACACTGCATCCACAGTGTATACTCCTGGCTGAGATGGCCTCCACGGCTGTAGATTTCTCGAAAACCGGCATACCGATCGACCCGTCTTGTCTTCCAAGATCCGACAAGATTCGACCGGACTTTATGTCTGGTGGCCCTAGAGTCATCATTGAGAAGAAAGGCATCTTCTTCGTGGAGGAGGATGTTCAACAGGACCAAGACGACGACGATATCAACGCGCTGGATCCAGACGACAAGCCATACAGATACTACGAGAGCGATCGAGTGCTAGGGAAGCTATACCATGCCATTGACGAGCGGCAATTCCTCGAACATATTCAGAAGCAGGCCAAGGTGCACGTTGAAATTGGAGAGGAAACCGACACGTTAATGAAGAGACTATGGAACTATGTCAAGAGGGAGACAGCACTGCTACAATGGGACCATTATCGAGATTTGGCAAGAAAGATACGAGAGACGTACTGGTGCCCTCACCCTCTTATGAAACATTCCTGCTAACGAACAACAGCTACGAATCCAACCTGATCGACTGCATGCACGACTACAGCCTCAACCCCAACGCCTACCTTCTCAGCGAGGTCGAAGTTTTCTCCGGAAGCATCCTCGGCAACTCCATCGGAGCGGTAAACAAACGTGTGCGCGAGAACAACAAGGCCATGAAAGAGCGCGTCACCCGCGACATCGAGTTCACTGTCGAGCACATTACACACGGCGAATCTGGTGACAAAGAAGAAGCCCTGGCGCGCTCCATAGCATGTCTGGCGGTCGGAATCGAGGAAGTAGGACGCAAGGTCGCTCGCGTGGGACAGCTGCGGAGCTGGAAATACGTCGCTGCTGCGATTGTTCTGCGGGAGCTGCATAAGTTCCAGGGAGGTATGGGACCATTGAGGAAGATGTGAGCCGCGTATGGTGAACATGAGACGAATCTCCTGTGATTAGAGAACATGAGCATCCGGCGTTCTGGTCTTCTGATAAGGAGTTAACGCCTAGAGGTGCACTTCAACCGGAAGATAGCTTTTAGAGTATGCCGCGCTTTGAACGAGTCAAGATGTGCTAGATAGTCATGGAGACCGGGTAGCCTAGGAGATGGTCGGAATACTTGCTTAACAGAGCGGCCACGACTAGAAAACGTACAATACTTCTACTTTGGCTTTCCATCGCTTCTCTGTAGAAAGGCTAGATACCCAACGCACTCTTTCAGTCATTGCGTCAACTTTGCTATCTCACCATTCTCTTGACGAGCACGTATTAAGTCTGAAACAATTTCCAATTAAGCCTTGATTCGCCCAGAGTGTTAGAATTTGGGGGCCTCCTACGGCAGCATAGGATATGACCTCACGCCCCCTCCTCCGCCAGGTACCATTGCAACTTCAACAACCACATCTGCGTCTGCACAGTTAACGGGCTTCGCTTCAAGACTGCCCAATCCACTCCCTCAAACTTAGTACCCGTCACTAACTCCTTCATCTGCTCTTCCCCAAGCAGATCCATCAAGCTATACACCGGAACCCTTTCTGCCCTCCACTCAGTTGTCGGAAACTCTCGCGGCTTCGCCATCCACGGAGCCGTCAGCCTCAGATGCCCATTTGCCTCATAATCAACAAGCTTCGTGCCATGTTTGACCGGAAGGTCCTGGATCTTCGCGATCCTGTTTACAATCATTCGATCGATGAACTCTTCACTCTTATGCATTTTCTTCTGAATCTCCCGGATCTCGGGACGGTACAAAGGCCGCATGTATAAAAAGCAACCAACATCGTCATGGCCGTCCACCTCCGCAGTGCCGCTTGGAGCAGGCACCGCGAGTTTCGCGTTGGCGTGCTGGAACGGCCAGCGCAGTTTCTGCAGGAGTGTTTTGCGCAGCAGGGAGAGCGTTAGCGTGGACGTGTCTTGCCGCCAGCCCAAATCTTTGAGAGATCTCAGTTTGCCCTCCCATTGGGAACCTGACAGGAGGCCGCGTCTGGTCTTGGCGGAAGGGGCGAGGAAGTCCAGCACGTCGCGGCGGCCGAGAAGACGGAGTGGGATGCCTTGGCGTGAGGTCGCTGATGGTACGAGAGGGGAGGGGACGAGCCATAGGTCGCCGGTTTCTGGATGCGGTTTTGGGTACAGGTCGAGGTGGAAGAAGTTCGGGAGGCGCGTTTGGGTGAGGGAGCACATGCGCGGTGGAGTTGCTAAGATGTGAGCTGTGTTGACGCTGGATTAGCTTGCTTCTTCTTCTAAGACTAAATTCGAGCAATTCAGGAAGACCATTGGAGCCATACCATAGGGATTGTGCTGCAGCTTTTGCTGGAAGGGCGTTAGGCTCTTGTGATTCGGCTTCGATTTGGGTTCTTTGTAGCGCTGCTTCGCTGATATGGCTATGGGGTCCATGAGCGGTGGTAGAGGTAGCGCCCGATTGCTACCGGCGCGGAGACGATATGTACGGGTGCCATCTTGAGTGGTAACTGCGTGGTCCTCTGCGGTGGAATAGAACCGATGATTATGTTGTCTTGAGATCAGCCTCGTTGGAGTGCAAGGAGCCTGTCTTGGTCGCAGACTGCTCCTCATTACATGCGGAGCGGTGCGGATGCAGGAGTGAGGTTGCGGGATGAGGCTCTTCGCTAGCGCGGCCGCGCGCTAAAGACAACCACTTTACGCGCTTCGAGTCAGCTCTCAGCAGCTTCATCGATTATCATGGCGGCGGTACTGCCTCGGAGAGTTACTCTCCTTCAAAGTACAGTACGGCTGGGGTTAAGATGCTTCTCAGGCTTGCCCCGGCCCGCTCCCTCAACTCCAAATGCCCCTCCAAGGGCTTGGAGTCCAGTACCGTACATCACTGAGACAGTGGTGAGTAGCGCAAGCGATATACCAGAGCTTTAACTGACCATGTAGGGAGGCGGCTGGCATACCTGTATGTTTGCTTTCGTAATCCAATATATTAGGTGAAGCTTAAAAATCAATACAGATGATATATTCTCCCGCTTGCTGAAGGTACTTCAAACATTCCTATTGTCTATGGTTGTCTAAAGCTAATTTATTATAGGAACGTATTGTTTGCCTCAATGGCGAAGTCGATGAAGTCACGTCCGCATCCATTGTCGCCCAGTTACTATTCTTGGAAGCCGACAATCCTGAAAAGCCGATCAATCTCTACATAAACTCGCCGGGCGGCTCTGTCACAGCAGGTACGACCTCTCCCTACTAGTGCTCTACCTCGAAGGATACCAACTGATGTATGTAGGTCTTGCAATCTACGACACAATGACCTACATCCGGAGTCCCGTAACCACAATCTGCGTTGGCCAAGCTGCCTCGATGGGCTCACTGCTCCTTTGCGGTGGCGCGCCAAACCACCGCTTCTGTCTCCCACACTCTTCTATAATGGTTCACCAGCCTAGCGGCGGCTACTTTGGTCAAGCTTCCGATATCGCTATCCATGCGAAGGAGATTTTGAGGGTGCGAGAGCAGCTTAATAAGATCTATCAGAGACACATGACAAAACCGCACAAGCTGGACGAAATTGAGAAGCTCATGGAGAGAGACTACTTCATGGGTGCGCAGGAGGCCTTGGGCCTGGGAATTATTGATCGGATATTAGATAAGCGGGAAACTGAAGGGAAGGAGGGGGACAAGAAAGAATAGGATCAGGTTGTGTAGAGAGTGATGGTACCGGCTTGTAGTAGGAGTAATGACATGGCGTGGATGTATCACGCCAAAGCACTGTTCGCAGTGTTGGTAGGATGAAAGAGGAGGCTCATAGATACCCAGCTCAAATCTCAGTGATGCCGCTCTTCATGAACCGCGTCAACTTGAGAGTGCACTGTGTGTGGTTACAGAAATATTTAGTAACCCCTAGGCATAACCTTGTGTAAATTTAAGCCTGCTTAGGAGACATTCAATCATCTGTTTTGATGGGAGCCCCACATCACGTGCGCTACTTTTGATACGCAGCTTGGTCGAAAATTACCGTAACTTTCAAGCTGGGACTTCCTGTCGCAACCCGCATCTTGTCGAGCTCAGTACCCTCGAGCTATGGTGGATACATGACTTCAGCCTGTTCATGCCCTCGACTACCTCAGCATGCCGACGAGCAGCGCACTGTCTCATAAATCAGTCTCTCAACCACGTCTGGGTCAGCGATGAAGCTCTCGCCAATGCCTTCGACCGCTTCGTCCGAGTCTCGCACGTCACCTGCAAGCGGTACGGCAGCAATGTCCCAGGCCCATTGGAAGCTCGCAAACGAGGGACGAAGCGCCGCATGATGGGCCTTGCCTCAGCTGGGGGTGACGGAGGCATGGGATTGGCAGCGCTGCTTGGGTTTGGACAGCCAACGGCGTCGAAGCTGGAATGGCAGGCTCCAAAGCCGATTGTTCAGCCATTGGACCCAGAGGGTATGCTCAGCAAAGCACTCAATATGCCCATGTCACGGGTTCCGCAGTTGACACTTGAGCAGCACGCAGACCAGCGCCTCCTCCACCGTCTTGGTTTCCAACGCCTCTGGGCATATTCAAAGAGCGGGTGGAGAAAATCGATCCAATGGGAACATCCGACGTGATCGAGGAGTTGAGAAGGATGATGCGCGATTGTCGCGAGGACAGGGAACATACGGTACTCTACAGCCAGCTGGCTTTTGACGTTCTGCTTCGCAAACAAGCTCGTCCCTCACAATTACTGGAGTTTCTGAGAGACCCTCTACTGGACGTTCCTGAGGCCAAGAACACTAGCAAGTTCCTTGAGCATGCATCGAACAAATTCCTTCGGCCAGATGAGTTTCCAGAGATTTGTACAAGTGTCCGCCAAGCGCTCGCACTCGGTGCGCTGCAGCAGGAGGATGTTCCCCTGGTGCTCGAGCACCTAAAGACCATCTCAATGAGGTGTTGTAATCGAAAATGGCGTCCTGAAAGCCTGGACTTTGTACTCCTCCACGCGTACCAATCTGTATGGGATGGTATCACAAGCTGCCGGATCGGACCGGACGCACGCGTCAGTCCTGATATTGTTCGACTGATAGTGGACAATGTCTCGGCTCTACGGCTCGACACGCAATCGGCGGCATTCCGTTTGCGCCTCCACCTGTACGCTTCGCCTCAAACTAGCGTGGCTAAATACCTGGCGTCTTTGGCCCGTAATCTTTCTAACGACGAAGCACTCTCGATGGGTGGCTCGCATAGTGACAGAGAATTGCTCATCGCAACTCTCGGGTCATTTCGGCCAGAGCAGATGAGGAGTGAGATCATCTCAGCCACAGAATTGCTTGTCATACATGAAGCAGGACAAAAATCTGAAGATCTCACGTGGAAGTCTGCTCTAAACTCTTGGCTTGTATGCCTTCGGTCTCTCCATACAAGACACAAAAAGCAGGAGGATTACATGCGTAATGTATACGAAATCATGGCCGCTAGCATTCCGCCAATGGCGATGGTACCCCATTTCAAGGCAATGAGCGAGAGGGAGATATGTCGAGTGCTGAGTTCTTACTGGGTTCCACGCCATATACCCCCGCAGCCCGACACTGGGGAAGACTTGAGGGATGAGCGCCTGAGAGAATTTTCACATAAATTCGTTTGGTATCTCAAGCAGATTCCAAGCTCCAGTAACCCATTCGCACAGCTCATTGTCACTTTGGCGCGTAGCAACTTACCTTATACTACGACAACAACAGCAATCTTCGACCTAGTCCGGACTATGTACGGCCCCGAGAAGATCTTACCCATAGTATTCCAACTCCGCAAAAGAGGGCTTATCGTAGACACGACAGCCGTCGCAGCAGCGGTCGAAGAGCTCAGCTCCACAAACCCGAAGAAAGCCCTCTACCTCTTCAAGTGCGTTCCCAGGCTCTGGCTGAGCCGCTGTCCTAACCTCGCCATCAACCTCGTCCGCACAAACACCGAGCTGCGCTACGTCATCTTCGCCCTGATGAGATGCCATGATATTCAGGTCCGGATTTCCGATCACAAATGGCGTGGCGGCGTTAGACCTCCTGTGCCTAACCTGCGTGTCTATCTGGTCCACCAGATCGCCTACGCCATCGCATATCACACGCCCGGCGTCGCGCGCCGGGCCTTCCGCAACGTGCACTACTGTTACCGGGGCCTGGTGCGGTCGGGGGCGCCGATCCGCCCGTTGATGTCGAAGGCGTTGGTGACTGCGGGGGTCATTCGTCCGCTCCAGGATGGGGAGAACGTCCCTACGGCGAGGCTTCAGTGGGTCTTGAATATCGTCAGAGAAGTTGAGGGCGAGGACGTGGCGGTGAAGCTGGATTTCCTCGTCTGGGAGTGGCGGAGGAGGAACGCTGAGCTGAAGAAGGAGAAGGAGAGGCTGGGGCGGCAGGGGGGGAAGCTGCTGTGGAAAAGGATGGAACGAAAGCAGGAACAGATGGAATGGGGGCCAGAGGCGGAAGAGGTGCTCCGCCATTACAGCCCGGAGTTTGCGGGGGTTGTGCGGCATGTGCAGGTGGTGGAACTGAAGAGTCTGAGGGAGAGGCGGATTCTTGGGCCTCAGACTGCGCGGACACGCCAGAGGAGGTTCGGACCGTGGGAGCGATCGATCAAAAAGTCGCCATGGGGAGCACGTTGAAACGAGGAATACAAGTCTCCGGATGAAGGGCATCTCTAAGGCTGGGTACATCTCGCCTTGCGGCAGGACAGCCACATCAGTAGTATCAGCAAAGCTATCTATCTTCCGGCCCCACCTAGTCGCATGCAACTCGCACCTCAGTCGGTGTACACATGCCAACCGCTCTCCATCCCGAACCAGATCCTGGCCAATCGTCCGCCGCTCTCGGTCGGCTGGCTGAACGCAACCATATCCACCGGTACTTTCAGTCCATAAAGAAATGTGCTGGCCGTGCAGTCCAGGAGAGTCTTAGCAATGCCCTTCTTGCGATGCGAACTCGACGTCCATATCCTCGAGATACCCAAAATCGCCGGGTCGCTGTCCCTGCTCGTAACAATGGACGAACTGCTCGCTACAGCCGTGGCCGACGGCTTGACACCGCCTTCCTCGCCGTCGCCCAGAACCCTGTAGGCCGCTGATATCCGCTCCGCCAGACACAGCCCAATACACTTCGAGCCCTGGACGTACAAGTACGCCTTGAACCGGTCGCCCGTACCACCACCCGGCCTCTCAGCCGCCCTCCTCACCGCCGCATCTCCACCGCCATCCTCCACATCTTTCACCTCCTCCTTGAAGACAATCTGACTCCACAACTCCTCCTCCCCAATCTCCACAGCCGCCAACTCCGCATTCACGACCTCCAGCACCCGTCTCACCACATTCCGCGCGGCCACCGGCTCCCTCCTCCCCACCGCAACAACACACCCTCCCTCCCCGCCCTGGCCCTTCCACACCTGGCATCCCTTCGTTGCCTCCACGAAAGACCGCTTCAGGTCCACGCCGCCGACGTTCTGGGAGTGGAACGCCTTGTGCAGCGCCGCGTCCTCGGCGTGAGAGGGGACGTACTCCATGCCGCATGTCGCGCAGGTGCGGCGGATGGCGTGGCCGAGGTCGATTTGGAGTTGGGTGAGGCGGCGGCGGCGGCGTTTCTTCTGAGGCGGGAGTTTTTGGGCGTTGGAGGTGGTTTCGGTGAGTGGGGTTGAGGGTTGTGTGGAGCTATGTTTGCGCTTTAGGAAGGAGAAGGTTGGGCGGCGGGGGGGTGGTGGTGCTGGGGAGAGAGTCGCGGCGGGTGGGGGGGACGAGGGTGGTGTCGAGGGTGGAGCATTGTCGTCGGACAGGAGGGCTTGTGCGTCTGGTGGTGGTGTGGAGGAGGGCGCGATGGGTGTGCTTGACGTTGTTGGGAGTGTGTTGTCTTCCTGCGCTTCTGTCCTTGAGGATATCTCGTCTTGCGCTTCTGTAGGTATGTTCTCGGTGTCGCTGTCGGCCGCTTGATTGACGCGTCGGCGCTTTGCTGGTGGCTCCCCATTGCGGGACAGAGCGGCTCTTTGGCGAGAGTAAGTCTTGATAGGCATGGTTTATATAAGAGAACGATTGATCAGAAGCAATTGCAGTGTAAGATTGTGTGGGTAGCGAATGTTAGAAGTGTGAGTTGCTGGAGAGGACGCGTCGCGACGCGCTTACAGAAGATCGTGCCTTATCGATAGTGCGTGATATACTGAACGAGGCCCGCACGTTTGCTTTGCAGTAAGTAAACTACAATTGCCTTCGAGATTGATTGCTTACGTGCTTGGTTGACGCACACATACATGCTACTGTCATGTATGGTACATAGGTTAATTGTTTCCTGGCGATGGCTCAGCCTTGCAGCTGCACTCGGACTTGTGCATACGTGACTCACCTCGAAATTGAGAATATCTCTCAAGCTTATAGTCCCTGCTATCATTTCTCAGAAGTTGCTACTGAGTCTATATGCTGGCGGTTGGATCATCGTACTTCATCGATTTGAACTATTCAGTCACGGTTCTGCAGAAGTTACGCTTACCGACCCATCCATGGCGGAAACTACGAGAGACGTCACAATATCAAGAGACATGACAGCGCGAGGACAACTATCGCAGACTTCTCTGCCACCAACCCTTCTCACCTTTTCTCAAGGTTCCATCCGCCCATTCCATCCCGCCGACGTATCGACCCTCGCACGCCAAGCCAACAACCACAACGTTAGCCGGTGGTTGACAGACAGATTCCCGCATCCGTACCGCCTAGAGGACGCTGAAACATGGATCAACGCCTGCACCACATCCAGTCCAATGTATAACTTTGCCATTACAGACGCAGAGAACGGCGTCATTGGTGGCATTGGCCTTATGCCGAACTCTCCGACAGATGTCCACGCGCTAGCCATGGAGATCGGATACTGGCTTAGCGAGGATTACTGGGGCCGTGGTATCATGTCTGAGGCACTGCCGGTCTTCAGAGATTGGGCTTTTGAGGTGGCTAGGCCGGACATGCAGAGGTTGGCGGCTGTCGTGTTTGAAGGGAACGTGGGGAGTGCGAGGGTGTTGGTGAAGGCGGGGTTTGTCTTTGAGGGTACGCATCGGTGTGCTGCGTCCAAGGAGGGGAGGATTTTGGATGAGCACATTCATGCTATGACTAGGGAGGATTGGCGGAAGTTGAGTGCAGAAGGTAGGATTGCGGACGGCGAGATTAACTAGATGGAAAATATCTCGGAATTGTTGTACGAATTTGGAAGGGATACGATCAGGGAATCAACCTATCTCTGCAGATATCATAACCATTGTTTCGGTGTACAGAAGTACACTTCTTCTGTCGCATTAGAAGGTGATCAGTTCTGCAGTGAGCATTTCAGAGGGAAGTGGTTTTGCTTACAAAACTGTTCAGAACGCCTCAGATAGATTACGATGCAAGCACTTAACACCAGCCCCCCCTTGATGCGTCGCGTACATATGCACAATCCTTCCAGCAGCATTGTGACTGTCCACAGTTCAATGGCATGCTAGTCAAAGCCAGGCAATCCGCTCCGCTCTAACCGTGTAATGCCTTCCTTGATGTAATCTCGATTGCTGGCACAAGGCTAGCATCGTGCATTCCCGCATTACATCAAACTTCCATAGTTCAAGCCCAGCCCGCCCATCCGTCAAAACCGTTCGTTGCTCCGGCGATACAACACAACCCTCTCTCCGCTTGCTCCTGACTTCACCACTCAACCACCACACCTGGAACACGTACAACGAAGCAGTTATAACTGCTTCAGAGTGTTCGTCTGACTTTGCTCTCTTCTCTCACCTAGCTATGGCTTCAAACGAGCGCTTGGAGGAGCCGGCACAGGTCGCTAGCAAGGTCCTCAGGAGAGCACAGGTTTCCAAGGTCCGACCACCTTTTGCATCTGCACTCACAAAGCCTGAAGCTAACGGCATTCCTACAGATGACTCGAGCTCTACAGGATCGGCTCACTCTTGCCAACGTCAAGATCCAGAATGGATGGGAGAACCTCAGCCTCGATTGCATCGAGCCCAAGATTGAGATGGAACTGAACCGGAAGCGATCTCGTCCACGCAACGAAACACTCTCAGATACATCTTCGAGCATGTCGGACCGTTTCTACCCAGCTGGCATGCTAGACTCCTCTCCCCTCACCGCTCCCATGTTTTCGGACAGTGTCGGACGATCAGGCAGTAGCTACGGCTACTCGAAACGAGTCAAATACCAGCTCCCCGTTCGCCAACCAGCGTCCAGCTCTCACGCCCGTCGAAAAGTCCGCACACCAACCACACGATCCAACTCCTGGAAGAGCAACTACCGCCTCCCCGAATCTTCCCCCGCCTACCACACCCGCCGTGCCCACTACTCAGTCTCGCACGTCCCCTCCCTCTCCTTCATCTCCGAGACGTCCACCATCCCCGACGAGCCCGCCTCCCCCCTCCTCTCCCTCTCCGAAGATGACGACGCCGATCTCCCCGTCCGCTCCTTCCCGCTCGCCTCCCACTCCCACCACATCACCATGCGCTCCTCCCCCCCACGCACGCCGCGCACCCCGCCCCCAGAACTCGCGCGTTCGGCGCGCAGCCGCAACAAGGCTTTCCCAACAACCGCGTCGCTAACCCTGAACCCGCTGCACGTGGGCGCCGACGGGGGCACGGATCTGCTCATGTTCTTCGCCGCCTCGCCCTCGCCCGCCCGCAACAAGAAGCTGCCCCCCACCACCACCACTACCTTCACCACCGCCGCCATGACGACGACCGCAACAATGGCAGCGCAGATGTGTCCCCCCTCCACCCCTCCCTCCAAGACAACACCCCTCCCCTCGTCCATGATGACGACGCCCGGCGACACGCCGTCGAATTTCCTCGCCGCTTTCGGCGCGCCCGCGACGCCGGGCATGCCGTTCAACTTCGCGGATTTCGTCAATGTGACGCCGAGCCCGGGCCAAACGGCGGTGTGGCAGCGGACGCCGGGGACTGGGACGGCGCGGACACCGTTGGCGGCGAGGGAGGCGAGGAGGAGACTGAATTTCGATGCGATTGTGCCGCCCACGACGACGAGTCCGGGCATGGGGGAGCTGGGAATGGAGTGGGCTGGGGAATTGGTTTCGTCACAGTGAGGAGGGTTTGCTCTTCATACGTTTTCTCTGCTCGCTTTGCTCTTGCTGAGACTGGGGGATGAGAATAAGCAAACGGAAGGGGGCGTCGAAACGACCGCCTCTGGGCGTACGTGGGCAGTTGCAGGCGGACGGACGGGGTTTGGGTGTTCTGATATGCTTTCGGGAATACCTCTTCTGTCATGATAGCATAGTATCTTTTGCTCAGTATACGCTTTTTTTGGCTTGCTATGCACGGCAAAAGTAGCACAGCATATACACAGCATGTAACTATTCAGCAGAATCGACTTCGATATCACATAACAAACACAAAATGTCCATTGCTTGGGCTGCTTCTTTGGATGTTCATCATCGAATCTCCATGCCAACACACAACTCTCTCTATCCAAGCATTGACCTCTCCATATCAGCGTCATCACTGTCCCGAAATACACAAAATCAAGCCATGGCCTATCGTCGCACAGACAAACGATGAAGATCGAACATCCGTGCGTCTGTCTCCCCACTTTACGCGCTCGGACGCGTCTGGTGTCTGAGTCGCGCGTCCTCGGCTAAAGTGCTTGGAATCATGTGTAACTTTTGGGGGAGGTATATGATACGGTAATGTTACGCGCGCAGCGTACTGAATTGTATCACGCCTCAACCACTGCGATTCCTGTCGCTGCTAGT
The DNA here is from genome assembly GCA_022813555.1 of Botryosphaeria agaves. Classification (NCBI taxonomy): domain Eukaryota; kingdom Fungi; phylum Ascomycota; class Dothideomycetes; order Botryosphaeriales; family Botryosphaeriaceae; genus Botryosphaeria; species Botryosphaeria agaves. Next base: position 7,528 of record JAKLMF010000299.1, on the reverse strand, counting down.
GTTATTCGCGCTAGGAATTTTCTCACGAGCTGATTATTTCCTTGAAGTGTTTGTTTCCTCGCTCTCTTTCATGTCAGTCCTTCCTCATTCCCGTTGTCTTTGGGATGTTGGACGTGCAAGTCGCTCCGAAACACCGAAGGGGGACTGCTTTAGGCAGAACTACCCTTCTGGATCCAAATCCAACTATCTCTATCAAATAACCTGCTGCCTCATCGTGGGGTTCCAGTCTTTCCACCTGTCCATTCCCCCTGGGAACCCCGGGCAGCTGCATAGTGCTGTCAATTGCAGAGTTTCTGTAGCAGAGATTGGTTAACACCTCTCTGCGTGCCCTATGCCCCATAGCAGGGTTTCGAGCGTCTGTCGACACGCCACGTTAACACAGTCGCCATGAATTTCTTTCCGTCTGTGGCCGATGTCATCCCGGAAAGAGTGTTGTGGGAAAGCTCATCCATCGTCTAAGAAAGATCTAGCAGTCTTGCGAAATAGTAAGAGGAAGAAGTGTAAACATTCACTCGTGTTGATCGTACTCGGTCCTCGTACGTCCTGATTTTCCCTTAGGTTGATAAATCTGCCATCTGCGTGAAGAGTAGGGCAGCTAAGCAGCAGTTGTTTAACCCAGTAACTCCCACGGACCGTTTGGGTTGTCTGTCAACGGTGACAACACCCAAACCTGGAAACATTCAGAGTACGCCGGATCAGCGAGAGGAACCGGAATCGCGAGCCGCCATACTCTTGAATCTACCTTTCTGGGCGGACTCGTTACGGCTCTGTCGCCAGCCGTACTGGTAGGAATATGCGCTGGTGATTGGAGATTCCCAAGGACGGGGTAGTTTGTCACGAACCTCATGTACTGGAGGAGCGGTAATTCAGAGGCCTCAAGATCATCCTGTGTTAGTCCTTCTTCGTAGCCTTGGCCGGCCAGTAAATCACTGATAGCCGGCCACAAATCCACCAATGTCTCCAGGTCTAGGTCCGTCTCTGTGCAATACAGAGCCTCGAGGTGATTCGAGTGCAAGGCTCTGACCATCCACGGGATACCGCACTCCAGGGAGATCGCCAGATTCTGAGCGATCATCGCTCTGAAGTTGTCGAAGTTTTCGTCAGTTACGCTTGGAACGACATGGGCAAGTCTAAGAGTGTCCTCCGTGAAGAAGTGCCACCCTTCAGTGAGGAGAAGGTTTACAAGTTCTGCAGCTCTCAGCAGCGAACCGGAACTCGCGATTTCGGCTTGGGTTTGGTCCAGGAACAAAAGGTCCAAGATTATCTGTTTCGGATTGATGGCAGCGATATGCTGGCTTTCTAGGAGCCGAGGCAGTATGCGATACCGGTTGCCATCATTCGCATGGGGTTTGCAATACCAATTCTCGTTTTTTGATCACCATGGAGACAGAACACTTCCCCAGTAGTGGCCAGAGCGCTTGTATCTCCAGCCGCTAATGCAAGCAGTAGAAAGATCCAATGACACTCATCGTCTGTGTGGACCGAGCCTGTGAAAGACAAGCCCAGGCCGCATGTGTTGATCGCTATACTGGTCTTGTCGCTGATCAATGTGCAGCCTAAAGCGTGAGACCGACGAAAGTCTCGCAGGGAAGGAATTACATATTTATTTTCCGATTCTGATGGAACTGTCGTCAGAGAGAACAGTGCATTATAAGCTGGAATAACGGCATCACATTGATCTCTCAAGTCCTGCTGATCCGCGAAATAGGGGTTGCAAATTTCTTCCATCTGAATGAAAACACTAGGGCGGAGCGAGATTTCCTCGGTGAGCATAGAGATACAGAAAACTGCTTCGAAAAGACCGCCGTGCCTCCTCAAAAATTCTTGCCCCCATCTGGAATCAGAGATATCCATCCAGCCGGCGCGGAAAAGCAAAGCGTCCTCACTCCCAGAGAGACGGATGTCCTCCAAAACGATGATTGCCTGACGAGCATTCGAATAGATGAAGTCCATTGAAGCAATTGCAACCTGTTTATCGTTCTCGTATTCTTGGTTTATGCAGACCTGATCGACCCATATCCCCTCGGCTGGGGACTTTCGATTTTCAAGAAGGAGCCGAGACATCTCGAATGAGACAGGAAACAAGTCATCAGGTTCTGGTGGGATAAGACCACTTGCTGGAGTCCATGCAGTGCTGTGCCAGCAATAGCTCAACGCAATATATGTTTCTACCTCGCTTTGGTTGTAGTCGTCATCAACGAGCAACATCCGCAGAGGTATCTTGGATAGTGCAACCTCTTTGAGCTTAAGTTTCTGGGCAGTGACTGGATCCATATCCTTCAGGCGGTGCAGTATGCCCTTGGTGTTGGAACGGCGAGACCCTAACTTCTGCGAGTTATCACCGAAGAGGCGTTCTTTGTTGGACTTCGTCACTGTGATCCGCCGTCCTTCACGTCTATGATGTGCTACCGCATTTGTTCTCCGTTTGCAAAACTGCGCTATTGACAGATGGTGATTCGGAGATGGTGACGACCTATCACCCAGCTCAGATTCCACAGGACTCTTTTCGTGACCGCTGTCACTCCAGAAAGCCGGGTTTCTTCCCTCGAATTCTTCGAACATGGCAAGTTCACGAATGCTTCCCTGTCGTTCAAGACACATGTCTGCATACTGAGGATTTCCTTCGGCTCCACTGTTCAGCCCCACGAGCGCATCATTTACTCCATTTTGGTCTCTCTTCGCAGACTCGTCTTAGTTCATAGGACCAATGACGGAGAGATTCTTCCTAGGCGGACTTTGCGCGGCGGTGATTTTGCTGAAATGCTGCGGAGATTCTACACACTCAATCCGATGCTCCACACTAGGTGCTCTGCTAGACCGAAACAACGCGCGACAGTGACATTCTAGCGGACGACTTGTCAGTAGAAGAGTGCGAGCTGTGGAGTACAACTAAGAGCAGCGTCATTCGCAGAATCTCAGTTGATTCATCTAAAACTGCTGCAAGGCTGGCCTGTATCACAACATGTTTCGTTTGCTGACCATGCATAACATATATCCTACATGTCATGATTGGCCACAAACTTTGGAGGCTTCGCCTTTTATCTTCCCCACACCCAAGTATGCTTTGTGTAATGGTTGAAAGGTTCTCAGGCTGCCGGTGAAGGGTGTCATCCCTGCGGGGGGCCCGCGCGCCGGCGGCGAATGCGGACGTTCAAGCCGTCACGACCGCGATCTCTTGTCATCATGAAGACTATTGGTGTGAGTAGGTAACGTCTGAGTTCTCGAAGGAGGCAGGGAGCCGCCGGAGAACCTTGAGCCTTGAGCATTTGATACCATGTTTGACCTGACCGCGCTAACCCCCCGCATCCGCTCCCCGCACCCCACATCACGACTCTCGGGTCTTGGCCGGCATCTCACATCAGCTTGTTAGCTCTATTTCATGCTTACGAGGGGCACAAAGCACATGTGGCGTGCCTTGGTCTCCACCATCTCGGCCTGAAGGGAACGTTCGGGGCGGAATTGCTCCGTTCATACCGCGTTCCTCCCACGAGACCCCGCGTCTCACCTTGTTGACTCGCCGGATGCGGATCAGAGCCATGGGGGGAGCTCCTTGGAGATGGAGAGAGGGGCTGCGCGGGTGCGGGGAAGGAAGGGCCTTGTTTTGTAAATATACCCGGTGGTCTCCCTCCTGGTGGTGCTGGTACAGAAGCTGCTACAGTTCCGTTCGATTGCTCTCTCAAGGATTCAGTAGAAAATCACTATAGTCGGCTTTACCTATTGAAATCAAGTGACACAATGTCTGACTCAAGCGGCGCGCCCGAGATCCCGAAGAAGTGCAAGGCAGCCGTTGTTGTCGACGAGGGCCCTGACTTCAGAGTAGAGGTCCAGGAGGTGGATGTCCCAGAACCTGGTGAGCGCGCTTGGATTTACATAAGAAGGAGTCCTTGCAAAGCACGAAGTTACTGATTGTGATTGAACACATAGGTCCGGATGAAGTTCTCCTCAAGCTAAACGCCACCGGTCTCTGCATGTCTGACATCCACTTCATGATGAACGACTGGGCGGTTCCCAAGATGTCAGTATTTGGCGTCCGATGTGCCGGTCACGAAGGCGCCGGTGTTGTCGTCAAAGTGGGGTCGAACGTCAAGGATTGGCAAGTCGGAGACCGAGGCGGAGTCAAGCCGCTATGGGACGTCTGCCGCAACTGTGAGCAATGTTGGGATGGCAAAGAGAACTACTGCCCGAAGGGCGTGTACACCGGCTTAGCCGCTCAAGGTGAGTTTCTCGTATTTGGCTGTGCATATAGTTGCCTACTTGTAGGAAAAAAGGCGAATCGAACTAAGCTGATCCATTTCTCCAGGCACTTATCAGCAATACATCACCTCCCCAGCCAAATACACATCCCGGATCCCAGAAGGTGTGCCAGACCATGTTGCTGGGCCTATCATGTGCAGCGCATCCACAATGCACCGTGCTCTCATCGACTCCGGCCTGAGATCAGGCGACTGGGTCGTCTTTCCAGGTGGCGGTGGTGGTGTCGGCATGCAGGGTGTGATGCTGGCCCATGCCATGGGCATGCGTCCCATCGTCGTTGACGGCGGAAAGAAGAAACGCGACCTCTCCATGGAGATGGGAGCGGAAGAGTTTGTAGACTTCACTGAGGTCGAAGATCCAGTTGCCGAGGTCAAGAAGATTGCTGATGGCGTTGGTGCCCATGGCGTTATTGTTACAGCGTGGCAGGTACGTAGATGCCGCTCCTCAATCGTGGATCTTGATCCTCGGGACTCTACTGATTGGTCTGTCGTTAGGCGTATAAAGACTCCATCGGCTACATTGCCGACAGGCTTTCAGGCGTCGTGGTTTGCGTCGGCCTGCGTACGTTTCTAGCTCCCTGCTTGTTGTCATCTCGTGCTTCAGCTAACACTGCGTTTGCACAGCACCTGCCGGGAAAGTGAACCTCGGCACTGATCCCAACCAGTTCGCGTTCAGGAACCTGACGATCAAGGGCTCGCTCGTGGGGACGATGAAGGATACGGAAGCCGCACTTAATTACGCCAAACGTGGTCTCTTGAAGTCGATAGCAGAAGTTCGCGGCATGAGTGCATTCCCGGAGTCGGTGCAGCAGTTGAGGAGAGGAGAGGTCGCCGGTCGGATTGTAATCGACTTCAACAAGGAGTAGAGCAGCTCAGGCGCCATATGCTAGCATATGTGAATCGACCACACCTGACAAATTACGGTTCATTGTCCCAGGCCTGGCGAATGAGTATCGTGGTGATGAACTCGGACAACTCCATACAACTTGTGATTCCTTCATGGGAAACGTCTTCTCAAAACATGCTCACACTGTGTAACCAAGATCAACCTCAAAGTCGTGTTGTCCCCTAACCTAGGAGCGCTTAGGCCGCAAGACCTAGGGAAGTATAAGACCACTATTCCAACTCACTAGACTGATGAAAGGCGGTCGAGATGGGTCAGCCTAGAACATCGCTGCTGCAATCAGAATCGGTAAGTTTGCGTTCCCTAAGTGGTAACTTTGCCCAGGCTGTCCTCCACAACTCCAAGGTGAATCACAATACAACTCTTCTAGATATTCATTCGAACACCTTTCAATCCCATCTACTTTATGACAAAGTAGAGGTTGAATGTCCCTGTGGTTAAGAGTCCAATCGTGCTGCAAACCCAAACTTTCCGACTGGTATAATAAACTGACGCACCTGGTCTATCAATATAAGAGATCTGTAACTGCATGCTGCGGTCAATAAGACCAGTCCGCACACTAACGTATGAGCAGGGAGAGGGGTTGAGTTGTAGTAAGACATGCAGAGATCCATTATTGTGATTGTATCCTAAGGTGTGAACAGCAAAGGAAATGGTAAACTAGCACCCATCCCACAAACGCACTCGAATGACTTCCCAAACCTCGAAATGGAGGTATGTTTGTACTTCCCTCTCAATCTGCATCATCAACAACTATCCCCACAAACCCGTCTAAGCCTGCCACACCTTTCTCGCCTCTTTCGTTACCGACACACAACCCCGGACCACCGCCGGGCATAACGAGCACCTGTGCCCCTAGCTCAACGTACTCCCTTGACGCAATGAACTGTAACTTAACAAGAGCCACCTCGTTCTCAAACCCGTCATCCGTGTCAGTCGCGCTATCATCCTCGAAGCCGAAAGCAAACGCATCGTCACTAGCGCTCGCTGATCCTCGACCAACAGAACCTCCTTCATGGCCTTGCGCGGCAATCATCACAACTTTGGCTGACGCTCTTACACTTGCAACGTACACTACAACCGCGGATCCGACAATCAAACTTTGTACGTCTGAGCCGCTGAATCTTGCGAGCAAGGTTCGTTTGGACGAAGGCTTGCCGCTGGCCAGGACCATGCCTTTCCTTATTCGCATCTCATCAGATGGCAGGCCAAAAGTATCAACGGCTGCCACTCCAATTGACCCAACCTGGCCAGCATCCAGGTACTGCACTGGGAGCCGTAGATTTCGAATACTGAGGACCTTGACACGGCGCCATTCCTCTTCTGACGGCACAGCCAGATGCGGCAAGGTATTGGCCTTGTGCAGAGCACCCGGAAAAGAGCGGGACGTTGGCAGCGGCGTTGTTGTCTTCCTCGATGCACTGGAGTCGCTGTCATCGCCTGTGCTGTAAGCCGGGAACGGTCCTATGGCTAATTCATCGCCGACACATATCTGCCCGTAGCGAAGGTGACCCGTAACGATAGATCCCTGGTAGTCGTCATCACCACCTCTGGATTTCCTGCCGTAGACATCTTCAATGTGGAAGACAATGGTAGGAACCCGGTGGTTGCTTGAGACATCAAGAGGGACAGCTGGCTCGGGTACCGCTAGCTCACGGAGCAAGGCGTGTAATTTGCCAATACCAGTTCCATTGACGGAGCTGGTCAGAACAATTGGTACCACGCTGAGATGGTCCGTCTCAAGCATGCCTGCCACCCTTCTCGCATCGGCTGCATCCCCAGACGATATGAGTTGTAAGTCGGCCTCGAATGCTAAGCCTTTCCCATCAGACATGATTACTGGCTTTCTTCCAGCGGACTTCAGCGAGGACAAGATGCCTGACAATACCAGACGTAGACCCGCCTTGGAGGCCAGATCCAATTTTGTGATGATCACAACCAATGGAAGGTTCAACTTGAGGCACAATTCCAAGTGTCCTCTTGACAGATCGATGTCCACAGCTGATGTGCCGAGAATCTCTTGCGATAACGGCGTACTCCCGCTTTTGCCAGATGTGTCTTCTGCGTTATCGGCTGCAATGCACAGAAAAGTCCAGTGAGGGACCCAGCCGATCAGACCACGCACAGTGGTTCGCCGGTAGCGTGGGTGGCCTGCAGAATCAGACAGGAAGACCAGACGGGACAAGTTGGCGGACTTGTGAATATCATTCCATGATGATACATCAGTGGAGGCATAGTTGATAACCTGCGTCTGGCCTGGGGGCGCCTCGTTGTCCGTACCGTCACGGTAGCCAAAGAGCTCCTGGGTAACCGAGCTAGTCATGCCTGAAACTATTTCGTGCCTATGCCTAAGCATGTTCAGCCGGCTCTT
>JAKLMF010000298.1:0-19814 GCA_022813555.1 Botryosphaeria agaves | reverse complement strand
CCACCGCGTCCACCACATGCACTAAATCCGCCGAATGCCCCACTAAAGCCGTATCACGTCCAGAATTACCCTCATCCAAAGCATCAATCGACAAGTTCCGCCACACCCTCGACGGCTGGAACGGCTTACTCCTGAACGACTACCTGAACGCCGACGGAGCAGCAGCTCGGGCCGTCATCGACGCCGAAAATGCTTCACTGCAGCAGTACGAAAAAGAGATGGCACAATGGGAAGCCGAGAAGGCGTCAGTGAAGTCTTACGAAGATGGGGTTGATCAGCTTGATGGACCTGTGTGGGATGATGCCCTGGATGCTAAGGCGGTTGGAGAGCAGATGTCGAGAAAGACTGTAAAGGCAGACAAGAGCCTACGGAGCGACACCGGCTCGGACAATCACGCCCGCCGCTGGAAGCCAGAGCAACTGCCTGATGTGAGGCCCCTCGGTAAGTGTAAACCCTATGGCTTTGGTACTTCTCCTGCTCTGGTAAGTGTTCAGTCACGCTGACCCTCTCCATAGCTCATAAGGAATCCGCCGGTTCGCCTAAGCCGGCTTTAACAATACATGCAAAGGACAATCTAGTTGCAGTGGCTCACATGACCGATGTGGCTGAAGCTCTCCCTAACCAGGGAGAGGAAGGTCCCGGACGTCCAGAGCTGAACAGCAAGGCGGCACAAAAGTCCGAACCGATTGAGGCAGAGGGACCGCACCTGGTGAATCGAGGAGCGTGGCTGTGATAATCTTTCACTTCTTATTGTGCTATGTTGCGTAGGTATGGCAATCATATCTCCAGCGGGCTGGGTAATCGGAGTACAAGATAGCTTCTGTGGGGCTATCAATCGGTCTTTCTCAACGTGGTCTTTCTTCCCTCCTAGATCGCGTATAGTGCAAGGCCAGTAAGCATTGAGGCTCTCATTAACACCACAAGTCGAACCTCTCACAAGTCGCTTCCACGCATCGTACAAGCGCTCAGAGATAGTGCCATGACTTACTCTCAACCACACTGTTCCACCACCGACACTACAAACTCTTTTCCACCATGGCTTCCCGCACCATGAACTACATCTTCCGTCTTCGCCTGCTTGTCCAGACTCTGAACGGCATCAAGCGCCGCAAGACGTGCTTGGGTGATACCACTCTTCCCCATCCACTTCCGCCCCGCCGCCCTCGCCGCCTTCATCGTCCTATAAACCCCACAGATCCTTGCCCCTCCCGCCGCACGCGTATTCGGATCCGCCGCCCTCTGCAAATACCACAAATCTTCTCCAGTCTTCCGACATCCACACCTCTCAAGCTCCATCTCGTTCTCCGTCGTCTCCACCGCCACAGTGAAGACTTCCCCATTCACTCCCACCGCATACACGAGCACGTCATGCCCAAAGTTCCAGTCCTTTAGAGATGTGTTTGCTTCGCGGATCTCGAGTGTTTTGAAGGCGCTCTTGTCGTAGCCTAACGTGTAAAGCGTCTCGCGCGCGGCTTGCTGGGCGCTGGCGCGGTCGGTGTACGTGGCTAGGATGTCTGTACGGGGGATAGGGGCATTGGGATGTGAGGTGGGGGAGGTTGTGGTGAGGATGATGTGGTAGAGGTAGTTTGCGTGGCAGAGATCTGTGTCGCTGGAGAGGATGTCGCTGGACATCGTGAATGATAAAGTAAAAATGATGGAATGCTATGTGCTCGAACCTTGCAATCTTAACTGGATTAACTTACTTATTGTACAGAGGCATAGCCGCGGTAAATGAACCGCAATCGCTTTACCCGTTGTAGCGGGGTCTCTTGTGAGGACTACTCGGATGAGTGTCTTCATCGCAAAGCGGCGTTGTCATCCGAAACTGCGGGACTATCCATGACCTGTTCCTCCAGGCGGTGCAATTTCTGACACACGACAATCCCCCGCTTTCGACAGTGCTCAAAGTATGCTTACGGTCAGCTCACTGAAACGTCACGCTACCTTGTGGACGTCGGATGGAGGTGGCGTGATCCTGCAGCCCCTTCGGACGCTGCCGGGATCCGCCTGCGTCCGAAGCCGTTGTTCCCCTGCAAAGAAGCAAGCAGGTTTCCTTGGGCCGTCCCGAGCCGAGAGTACGGGGTGGATGCGGCATTGGAGCCCGAGACAGTGGAAGTGGAGTGATTGGTCAGTGCGACTAGGTGCTGTGTCCCGAGATGTGGCTGACTGGTAGGCCCATCAAGCGCATGTACCTTGGAAACATGGCTCTCTACCGCGCTCGAGATGGCAGTGCAAGACAGTCTGTTTCGAGAACGCTATACCCCCTCCTTTCTATGGCCACTGGAGAACTCTAACATACGTAAACTCACGATCATCCAGACGCCAACCCACCCCCTCAGTTCTTCCTCGACCTCAACCTCCTCGCCCTCATAACCTCATAATCCGGCATCGCATCCCTAACCCACTTCTCCATCCTCTCCCCCTCACCCTCTCCAAACTCCTCCCTCCACTTCCCCGCCTCAACCCCAATATCAAGCCCCACCGCCGTCTTACTCCTCACAACCCCCGTCGACGCATCGATCGTCGAGCGCATCCTCCTCTCCACCGGATGCTGCCGATCCAAATCCTCCGCACTCGCCGGCTCCCACGAAAACTGCATCTTCGACGCGTCCATGCCGACGATCTCGGCGAGGCGGAGGACCACTTCGGGCTCGAGCATGACGTCGTCGGCGTCGATGACGAGGGGCCACGTGACATCGCTGTCTGATGAGGTAGGGGGCGAGTTGTTGCGGAAGTACTCGACGTACCAGTCGTACAGGGAGCGCGACCAGTGCAGCGTCATGTCCAGCGCCGTCTCGTGCGATTTCGCGATCTCTGGGCCTTCGTTGTCGAGGATTGTGCGGTAGTGGGATGGGAACACCAGCGCTGGATGTCGGATGAGGAAAGTGGGGAGCCAGGTCTTTAGGAACTCGTCCGGGAACACTGTGTTGTTGAGGCCCGAGCGCGAGATCTGTTCTTCACTCATGCCAGGCATCCGAACGGTCCACGGCTCCTCGTTGACGCTGTCTGCGCCGAAAAGAAAGCGAGACTGCGCCGACGGCTCCGTTACAAAATCGGAGTGCTCTTTGACGAACACGATCTTGTCATCCGCTTGCGCGGCGTCGAAATGCTCCTGAAGGTCATCGAAGCACCTTTGGAAGCACTGCTTCACGCGCTCCCTGTACTCTGGAGGCCAGTCCTGGACGTGCTTGCTGCGGGCCCGCAGCTCGAAGTCCCGCAGCGGGATGAGGGGAAGGAAAAAGTAGCCTCCTCTTTCGCGGTATTGGACGTTGGGTTGCTTCTCGACATTCAACATGTGGACTAGCAGATGCGATGCTGTGCGCGGGTAGGTTATCAACCAGAAGCGACGGTGTCCCTCTTGCCCCTCATTCTGCTGCTCTTTCCCCTCGTTCTGCCTTTCGATGTCCCCCATGATGGTGTGAGTGGAGACTGGATAGTCCTCAGTTAGACGGATCGTTCGCGATAAGACTCTTTTGGGATGAAGATTTGGACGATTGGTTTTGACACGATGTGTCGTCCTGGTTGTCAAGCAAGCTGTCCGTTTGATGAAGTAAGGTTGAGTGCAGAGAAGGGAATGGGCCTTATTTTAGTAGCCGTCTCGCTATTACCAATACTCTGTTCACCGAACTGGCCGAAACGTGACCTTCTGATCGATCGGGCAAGATATGCATGCAGCATCTTCGTTCTGCAACATGCTGTCACGTCTGCAGCCATGTGTCGCGTGGAATGCAAGGGCATAATCCAATCGTGTCCTTCGTTCAAGGTAGGGCAGAAAGTACTACGCGGCTAGACGGGCCGTAATGGGCCAGGCAGTGTCGCGTCTTGCATCGAGCTATCCTTTCTGTGGCAAGTCCGCGTTCTTCTATTGGAGCAGCCCCGCGTTGGATGCGTTGGCGCTGGCAGAAAGGATGTAACTCGCTGCTTCGGCGTTCGGTTCGTGACCGGCTTGTTCCATCCGAACATCATCGGCGTCTCGGCTTTCGGAAAAGATTATTCCCGACAGGCCTGTTAAACGGCTCATATCCACCCTTCTCTGCTGTGCGATCGTGAAAGCGCGTCGAACTGTAACTACGACAGCCCCGTTTGGACAGTTGAGCTCGTTGTGGTAGGACAGCAACAACGTGATGCAGCAGGACGGCACCGCTTCCAGATCCTGATGCATGCAATGTCGCATTCTTGACTCCACGTGATATGGATGCCCGTTTCAACCAAACGTCTCCCGTTCTCTTGGTGCCGCAGCGTCCTTCGCATCTAGCACCATGAGTTTGAGAACACCACCGTCCGTCAGCTTGACTTGTTGAGAACCGGCGTCGTTCAAGCTGACTATTGGGGTATTCGGTTGTAGGCCGTCTCAATCGGCGAGCATGTTCATTTCCGACCCCGCTACATCGCCGTTCTCTCTTTGGTCTTCAGTTACTTCCACCCCTGACGAAGTCTCGAAATCTTGCACCGCATCATCAATCTTGGGTGGTCCGTCCGTGAGTTCCTGATTCCGGACGACTCCATAACGTATTCTGCGACTCCCAAATTCCTCGACGATCTCTCTTAAAGTGGCGTTGCAATTTGCGTCTTTCAGTAATCCAGCATCGAATGCTTTTACGATCTCGATAGGTGAAAGAGTCATTGGACGACCGAGAACCCACCAACCGTGAAAGATTGGGACAATACTCGAGGCGGTCAACAGTATGACCGCAAGCGCAGCGGCGAGGTATGAGTACTGGGATTGAAAGACGGTGACGTTCGCGGTTTGTACCGCTTCCACGGTCTGATTCGGTTTGCGCAGTGTAGCAAAGGTGTCTTTTGGATGTCGTTTGAGCCAGGATGTCAGCGAGATTTCCATGGAGGTGAGGTTGGTTCCATTGGAAGTTTCTGTACCTCCGGCATTCTCTACGACTGGGAGGTCGACCAAGGCAAACCCGAAGGACAGCTCATGTAATGCGGCTCTGATATCGGGTGCAGGATCACTGAACAAAATCGATTTCTCCTTCGTATATCGTCTAGCACTTGCGCCATGGGCCTCATAGTATGGACCGACCCAGCGGCCGTTCTCCTCCAGATGAGTTGTAATGCCTGAGCCACTAAATCGGTCTTGCAGAGCCATCATAAACCCATTGGATACGTACCAGCCCTCGTACTGTTTCTTGGTGTCCCTGTGGACAAGCTCCATTGTTACAATATCTTTAGGAGCGGATGGGCGTAGCGACACGGACCCATTCTCCACTCGAATGTCATACCGAACCACGGCCTCCTGAAACACACAGTGACGCATTGCTAACTGGTCTCTCTGTCCACCGTCGTTGAAATATGCTGTCACGGTAAATCCCTGGTACCATGAGGTTGATTGAGTCCAACTGAAAACTGCATCTCTCTTCGTTCGTTGTTTGCCGGTTGTCCAGGAGAGGGGGCTTTGTCTCTTGATGTCCGATTGGAGTTGCACTCAGCGCCGAAGCCGGCTGCAAAGACAGCAGTTTCGCATACTCCTTGGCAAACGCTTGAAGGGAATACCATTTTGTCCCTGTTATCATACCCCAATACCAGATCACCGAAAAGTGAAGTGTAATGGCGGGTGCCGGGAGTTGTATGATTGACAAGCGGCCCGGTATGGATTGGGAGCGTCGGAGATATATTCGACTGCTGTGGTGCCGTTGCAATAGACGATGCTTGTGGGAGGAGGGGACCATCGATGGCCACAAGTGTCGTGATTAATGCTGCCAACCTCAGCAAATGAAAATGTCGAGCTGGTGACAGTGTCGCCTCCAAGCTGTTCCCGTAATTCCAGCTGCGATGTAAGTCCTCCAACGAGCTTCCACCCAAACTCTCCTTCCACCACGCGATGGTGGTGCCCTCTCTGAAGGCGAATCGGAGAAGCGCGTTGGCAAGGGCGGACAACATAGCTAAGTAGACAGTAGGCTGTAGAGTCCAATCAGCAGTCGGTTTGCCGTCTGAGGTCCACAGAACCATGACGATAAGGCAAGCACATATGACCGCTCCGGCAAGTGCAAGGAACCCAGCCCACGGTAAACGTGCCCATACTCCAGGTTGCCACGGTCGCGTGTGCGCGATCGATCTGTAAGAATGATGTGCTGAGGAAGAGGAATCTTGGTATGCCATATCGAAGTTGCACAACTGTTCAAGAGACGAACAGGACCGACAAGGCGGACTTTACGCACTGATCTCCTTAGAGCTGATCTCTCAGTTCAAGTGGTCATTTTCGAACAAGACTTAGCCTCAACAAGTACGGAACACAGTGTGATGTGACGTGTGAGACGACTAAAGGACATGGGACACAGAAACGTGGGTTCGGGGATGTCAGATCAACCAGAAGCCTTCAAGCGGATTCGAAAAGGTTGCAAGTGCGTACCTGCCACAGGTTGGGGGGAAGAAGGGACGGAGCTGATATGGACAGCTGAAATCAACTATGGTAGACCAAAGCCATTTCGGCTCCCACCTCATGTTAACACGGCGCCCAACTCGCCAAGATTTACTGGCGTGCAGCCCCAGTAGGTTCAAGGACAGAGAGATAATGGCTTGTAGCGGTGTAAGCAGAAGTGAGGCTGCTGTTAGGCGTCCACTTTAAAGTGGAGTTACAGGGCTACGAGGTCCTGTGTAACCCACCATAGACGCTCTCAACCGCTCGACGATTGAGCTGTGCCACCATGGACTATGCAATTTCGAGTCTTAGATGTCACCCTTCGCTCTAACTGATGTACAATGTTTTTTTGGCAGGCTTGTTATCCGACTCAATGCTGAATTCCAAGTTGCGGAATTCAGGTCAGATTTCCGGATGCATCCTGTACAGATAGAACCCTGTCGCTTACTCTGTGCGTCCTTAAATTGGACGTTCTCACCAGTTGCGCCCTGCTTACGGCCGCCTACGTCTAACGTCTTGTATCTCCTTTGTCCGTCCCCCACCCTTTTCTCCTTCCCGACTGGGTCAGAGTTCCCTCAGTACAAGGCGGTTTCTTTCATAGGGCCATCTAATCGAGGACGCGAATCCTGAAGCGAACGAGAACATACGTACACAGACTTGCGCTCGAACGGGTGTACCAAGCCGGGAAGGAGAAGCATGACACACGACGTTACTACAAACCGAGCGACCCTGTCAACATTCTGTCGAGTCTCCTTCTCAAGGAACAGCCGGAACTAGATAATCCCGTTAAGCCGCGGTGTTCGAAAGCATCGTGTTTCAGCCCATGGTATTTGAAACAATCCATGCGGGTATCCGTCCGTTCCTCCAACGCTGCCGCGCGGTCGTCGAAAGAGGCTACACTCTTGACGCTCTTAGCAGCAGTCCGCAAACAGAGTCTAGCAAAGCTGTCGCGCACGACTCTTCCATCACAGTCGTCCCAGGCGCATCAGGAACAGCCCTTCAACAATCCACCAAGAGTGCAGGGGAGTATGTTCCTGCGGTCACAACCAGCGCGCCCTTGCCCACTGCAGTAGCTAGCACCACTGGAGTGGGAGGCTACATATATAGTGGCTTGGGCGGATCGACTTCCTCAAGCACAGCTGCAGTGTCGGCATTTCAGGACGGTGCTGCTGCGGGTAGTAGGGGCCTGGTGCGGACTGGGCTTTGGTTTGCTGTTCTGGGCTTGCCTTTTACTGTGACGCTGCTCTAGTGAACAAGACGCTCTGGACGCTTTGGAACCTTTGTTTGGGACCACTGCTTGAGAGCGGCTGCGAGAGGCATGACGGGTTGGCGTGCAATAGCATGAGCCGTTGCGGAGAGGCTGTATGGGGTTTAGGGAAATAAAAGAAAGTCTCTCTTTGCTCCTTCATTCGGTGGGGGGCTGGCTTGCTGCGTGTACCTCGCGGTGATGTCACAACTGATGAGTAACTTTGCTAATGGAAGCGCACTCCTTCCATTCGATTATTTGCTCCCAGCAGATGGCGAGTGTTCTCATCGTTTCCTTGCTATGGCCCGTTTGGAGATCTCTCAATGTTGTGTTGTGCAATCACTCCTTGACAATCCCGTCATTCCAACTAGTACCTCAAGCTCTCTTTCATTTGGTCATTCAAACGTCTGTTAGCGAGGTTTCGCAGTAGAAGCAATAGTCTGACACCAACCTTCATACATTTCCATCTCCTTCTTCTTACCGTCGTCGCAAAGTGGCTATGTCTCTACAGCATACACTAGTTTCACCGATTAAACATCATTCATTTCAGCAATGCTCGTTACTAATGCCGTTGGTGTGTACGTTTGCTACGTATGTTGATTGCTCCAATATTGTCAACCTGCCCAAAATAGTTCCAATGATTGAACACGCGTTCGTGGAGAAGTGTGGGGCCCGGGTGAAGTTCGGCTGTTCGGGCTGCGGAGATGGTGCCGCTCACGTGACGCTCTCCACAGCCGCTCTCCACAGCCGACAACTCGCGACCCGTCCTTCGCGCGAATCACGAACGAGGGAAGCCGATCAGCGCGGAAAGTATGCAGCACGGCTCATGTCTGTTCCGCACGAAGGTGAGAAAATGGCTTTATCCCCCCGCCGCGCCGCTTGGCCACTTAGTCTCCCACTTCCTCCATCCTCATCTCCCCACATTCCATCCCCACCATGACCACGCCAGAGTCAATGTCCGCTGGAGCACGAAAGCTCGACTGCAAATTCTGCCAGAAAGGCTTCTCGAAAGCTGAACATCTCAGAGTAAGCCATGCCTCGGACAAATTTTGCTGATAGTCACTGATGTGGGCGCGCAGAGACACGAACGCAGCCGTAAGAGACGAAAGACCTTGTGCGACGAGTTCATAGTCTAATCATCTACGATATGATCTAGATACGGGATCCAGACCCTTCATATGTAAAGGGTGTAAACGTCCTTTTGCGCGTCAAGACTCTCTTGCACGCCACGAGAAACTACACACCCGTCGCGACAGCGCAAGAATCGCTTCTCCACAATCGGTCCAGCGTGCATCTCCACAACCAAATCTCATCTCCAGACCTGTCACACCTGATTCTCTGCCTTCATTGGACGTGAGCGACGCCAATGGGTCCGTTGCCGCTAATGGGGCTCCGCAAGACCAAACCTGGATCGAGCCGCAATCTACTGAGAGCGTCGGCTTCCCGGACCTACCACTAGACTTCGAACTTATCTGGCCCGACACTGAGGACCTTTTCCAATCCCTTATCTCCCCGGACACAGCGAATCAATGGCAGATGCCATTGGGAGCTCTGCCGTTCCCGCCAACTCCTCAACCTTCAAGTATTGCCAGCTTCGGGTCTCCGAGTTCGTTCGATGACCGAGCCTCTTCGATCGGTACCATTCCGTCTGGTGGGAACCATCGGGCTGTACACGATGTTACTGAAATGGTTACAAATTCGGTATGTCCTTTTCGGTGTCGTGTCATTGAACGTGAGGCCATCTGACACAATCAATAGTCTTCCAGTGTGACGGCTGCGGTAGAAGACATCTCCATAACTTCCGTATTCCTAGACGAATGTCTGCACATGTTCTTCGTGCGCTTCATACCTACCTTTCCAGTATTGCATCGAGCAACCTTCGTCTTTCGGGAATGCACACACCCATTGCTGCTCAATGCCATCGCTATTGGCTCTCTATATCTTGGCCCGAAAGAGGCAGTTGCGAAGGTGAGTCACTCTTCCTATGACACGACCGCTGTCGTTGTAGTAACATAATCTATCGAAGGGCGAGGCACTGTGGCGTCTTGCTCACACAGCAGTCGCAACGTCGGTGAGTCTTTACTGACGGCCTACCTTCGAAAATTCCACAACTAAGTGTCTTAGTGGCAAACATTGATCACACATAGCGGTCCATACGATGCATGCAAAGGCGTACAATTAGTAGTCACCGCACTACTCAGCCAGGTGTACGGTGCTCTATCCAAGGTACGCAAACACTACCGGTGTAGCACGGCCTCGTCTAATAACCTTGTATAGAACAGGGCCATCCGCACCACGAGTCAGACCTTCCACGCTCTCGGTTTCACCTGGGCACGGCACTGCGGCATGCTCGACAGCCCTCCCTTCCCAACCACCGCCCTACCGTCCCTGTCCGCCTCCCAAGCAGAAAGGGACCACCAATGGCGCACCTGGGTCGCCCGAGAAATTCAACAACGCGCACTGCTGGCGCACTACATGCTGGATGGCCTGATCGCGCAAATGTCCGGCGAAACAACCTCTGTGCGGCACGCCGCCAACAAACTCAGCCTGCCCAGCAGCGACGCTGCCTTCGAAGCCAGCACAGCGGACGAGTGGCTCCTGCACATGCGCACGGAGACACCAGATCTGACGTCCTTCCGCAGCATCTTCCGCTCCCTCTTCCCCTCCACCCCTACCACTCCCCTCATCACCAGCCTCTCCCCAACTCTGACATCCTTCACCATCCGCATCCTCCTCGAAGGCCTCCAATCCCTCCTTTCCGACACCGCCGACAACGACACCATCGGCGCCCCGCCCAAATCATCCGTCCTCGCCGCCCTCACACAAACCCACGCCCTCATCGCCAGCTGCACCGCCCTCGCGGCCGCAGAGCAAATGGAAGCGCTGCTCCGCTGGCACGCCATCGCCCTCGACGCCGCGACGCCGTCCTCCCACTTGTGCCGCGCGCTGTGTATACGGTATGGCGTGCAGCAGCATGTCTTCGCCGGCTCTGCCACCGCGGCTGCGGCTCTAGACCTCGCCCGCTGGGTGGGGAGCCGGGATGCGAGGAGAGCGCTGCTGCATGCGGTGGCGATCCAGGATATTGTCGAGCAGTTGCCCAGAGGACGGGCACATGTCATACACATGCCGTCCTCGCTCTTCGCGGCCGCGACCGTGTATGCGGCGTTCGTGCTCGCGGGTGTGGGGACGGTGCGGTGTCCCAGGGTGGTCGAGTGGGCGGATGTGCTTGCTGATTCGCCTCAGCAGCAGCAGCAGGAAATGGAGGGGCTTGTGGGGTTTGAGGGCCTCGCCGCGGCGGCGGCGGCGGGGGGGAAGGGGGAGGAGACGAGGAGGTTTATTGGGGGGGACGGGGTGGGGATGGGTGCGAGTAGGAATCTACTGTATGAGCTCAATTCGATGCAGAAGCTTTTTAGGTGTTTGAGCTCGCAGTGGGGGGTTGCGTGGGATATGGAGAGTGTGATCGGGTTGTGGATTGGGCTTTGTCATTGATGGGGGGGCTGGGGATGGGGAAGGGGGGAGAGGGATAGGGTTGGGTTTGGAACGGGGTCTGGCGTGCCTTTTTGTTGGATAGTTGCAGGCGTTACCCACGGCAGAGTCGTATGGACATCTAAAGCCGGACGGTGTTATTGATACCGAGGTAAGATCTTGGCTGCTTAGAGGTACTGCAGTGGTCCTGCCGTGCACGGCTTCAAGACGTTGTATCGGAGAAGCAGGTTCCTGTCCCAGCGATAGCGTTGGCGGTTGGTCTGGCAGCGTTGGTAGGCAAAAATTCAAGCAAGGCATTTTGCGGCTTTGGTGCATCTGTATCTGTTGCGCCTATCGCCATCTGGGAGCTTTCACGTTTATGATTGGCTCAGCCGTTGTATCCATGGCCAAAAGCGGAGTTCTGACGCAGATCACCGCAGTTGTGTTCAAGACTTTGGGGTTATGTCACCGCATAGTAGTTGACACGGAGCGCAGTCGCGTGTGCAGAGCTAGTAGTGTTCTGGATCTCCCTATTTGTCTTGAGCGAGGTGAACGTGTTGTTCAAGCAACATTCCTTCTTGGTAGGTCTTCTTTGCTGGGACATCGAACTCGTCTGGCTTCAAAGACGGGTCTCTTTGGAGCAGCAGCGTGAGCCGTGCTTGGCGCACCCATGGCTTTCAAGCTCCTTTGATACGCTTCGAAGTGCGTTCCAGAAGCTCGATATCCGGAGCGAATAGGCAACGTAAAAGCTTCTAAAGGCCGATAAAGAGGCAAAAAACCACTTTGTGAGCAGATCCATGCATGTGAAGATGGAGACTAGGGGTAGGAAGAAGAATAAGTCACAATTAGAAAGGTAGGTATGGACAAGGGTTGAGAAGAGAAGGGTGAATGAAGTCGAAAGAACACAAATGAATAGCAAGCAAGTATGATAAGGGCGCCTCCATGCCAGGAAAGAGTGTGTGAACCTCATGCCAGCGCAGTATGGTCTAACATGATGAACGCAAAACAGTTCGATTGACAAGCAATTCCTTTTAAGCATGGTTGCTGCCGCTTGTTGTAGTTTTCACTTTGTCCCAGTCTCCATGTCCGATATCCCTTAGAACTTTGTATCATCTGCCCACTACCACTCGAAGAGAAAACCGATGATAACTGAGACTAAGGGTTGTCTACGAAAGGCGATAAAACACGAGCGGCAGTGCCCAAAAGAGTTTAGTGGATGACGGGGACTCGAGAGCCTCGTCACGGTATCCCATGCGATAGCTAGAGAGAAGCTCACCTCATCTAATAAGTCCCATTAAGAAACAATCACTTAAACCTCACCTCTGTCGTCTCACCAACTTGCATTTCCTCAGTCATGCCGCTTTGTGAGTTTTGTGCATCTAACCCGTTCCGTGAGATGCTAGATGCCTGCAGCTCGGAGAGGGAATGGCTGCATCAGCCTAGTACGCTCGCTCTAGAAGAGTCTTCTAAGACCTGCGGGTTCTGCGCACTGATGACGCCGGCCACGATCTGCCGCATCAGTATCTTTAGATCTCTTGCGCACAGTCGGATGCCAGGGTTCCAAGTTAACACAGGCATCTCGAGTGGAATATTCTCCACGCTTTACGCAGGAGCAGGACCCACCGGGATCTTCTGTAAAGCTAGAAGGGCTGCTTTACTTTGTCAAACGTCCTGAAGCAACCTGGCTGAACGCACGAAAGTTTTGCAAAGGTCGTTGATCATCATAGCTACAGTTTCATCGCCAGTGACTCTAACCAGGGACGAATCGTCTACACACGTTGGGAGAAGATTGCAGCGCACTGTCTTTTCACTCACTCTTACCAGTACGTCGCATACGACGAATTCCCATTCAGCACATCCACGAAATTCCTCGCAATGATCCGATCAGCTTGCTCACTGCTCACACGTTAGCCCCACATCCCTCTCCTCTCTTCCCACAAATTCACAACATTCACATACCTCGGATGCAACTCATCAAACCACAAAAAGCTATCCGGACTCCCTCCCCCATACTCATCCACACAATTCTGCCGATTCAGATCACAATGTCTCTCAAACCCGCTCGCATTCGCCGGCTGCGTCCCATTCAGATACTGCTCCGGAGCATCATAGATATCCGAGATAAGGCGCCAGACGTCGAAGTTCGCGAAGTTGGCACCAGGGTAGCGTTGCGCGATTCGCGCCTCAAACGGCGTCTGATACTTGAAAATGGTGTTGGTGGACGTTGTATACTCATGCATCGTCTCAGCGACCTGCGTCTTATTCGCCGGTTTCTGCGGCCAATACCCATTCGGTCCCACGCCCCTCAGCGTCTCATTCGCATACAGCGGCGCGAGCTGCAGCGGCGCGTTGTTAAACAGCACGAAGTTCCTGCCGCCGGAGGAGTAGAGTTGGTCCAGCGCGGCGTAGATGCAGGAAGTGTAGTCGGACAGCACTTTGCCGGGGACTTGGGAGTCCGTCAGGAAGGCCCAGACGCCGAGGTCGTTGGTGCCGATCCAGATGGCGTAGACGGCGTTGGAGGCGGTGAGGGCGGGGGTGAAGTAGGGTTCGGTGGTACCGATGCGGAGGGAGGACTTGTCCGCCATGAAGGCGGGGACTTCGTATTCGAGGACGGAGGGGAAGTCGGCGTTGATTATGGAGAGGGTTCTGTGAGTGTCGTGTCAGAGGGCACTTCTCAACATCTGAAGGGATGTTCGAGAGGGACATCGCGTATCTGCTCGCGCTGGAGCTCACCTTGGCGTAATCTCGTTCGAGCACACGGCACCAGATACGGCGTAGTCATACAAAGTCATCTGCGGCGTCCACTGATTGCTCACGATATCGCCAGTGTATTGAACGACATATCGAGGCCATGTGCGGCCTCCGCTGGCGGTGTTGTAGCTTTCCGGAAGAAGCGTGCCTGGTGGTGGAGCAGAACCATTGTGGCTAATGAAGTAGCCTAGACGGCTCTCATCAGAGTAGCTGTCTCCAAACACGATGAGGGAATCAAAGTTGGACACATCCCAGACCGATGATGACGTAGGTGCATCCGAAGGTGCACCATTCCAACCATGATTGCCGTAGTTCCCATGATTGCCATCGTTTCCGTGCCTTGGTAACAGAGCACAGTACACCGTAGGAAGAAGCAATGCGAAAGCAGACAATATCGACCGCATTTTGGAACGATTGTACCTCACAGGAACGGACAAACAAGTAGGAAAAGGAGGACTGCTCGATGGGTAGATATATATGTACTGAAAGTGACGCCGAGTGGAGACACAGTCTAACTGGCTACCTCGGCTCTTGTAGCAGCTCTTCCAAGTGAAAGGTTGCTGCTTCTCCTGCTTTGAATAAGATGAAGTGACGGTTGGAAGTATTTACAAGACGAGATGATAAACTGACTACACATAGGCACTGTACAAAGAGAAATGCGAGACTTACGGGGAAGGACACAGCATGCTGAAAGGCAACTCTAGATCATCTTGGAGCTCATGAGGTGTCATTACCAAGCATGAGTGACTTCCCCGCAAATGCCCCGCAACTCCAGGGAGACACTAAGGACCACCCCTCGGAAAACTAAGGACCACCCCAGCCAAGCCACGCGTTTCCTCATTGAATATAGCCGTAAGAAGGCTCGTTTAGAACGAGTACTAAGCTGAAATTAACTGCAGTTATCCTCTAACGCGTGAAACCTGAAATCTCCATACCGCACCCCCATACTCATCACTAACCCTATACCCTACCACAACGTCGAGTCCTACCTCTTCGTTCAAGCCGAGCCCTACGCTTTGCACGGAGTTGACTTGGGAGGTGCTTAGTAGTAGAAACGAGCGTGAGAGATTCCTGGCTGCTGCTCAAGTCCAGTTTGGTGATGAGGACGTTGTCAACGAGTGGCTAAAAAAGCCTAAAATGTAGATAGATCACAGGCAGGTAGGTAGTCATAAAAGCACTAATTTTAGCTTAGCGCTCGGGCTGAACAAGCCATCTTACAGCTATGTTGAATGAGAAAACGCGTGGCTTGGCTGGGGTGGTCCTTAGTTTTCCGAGGGGTGGTCCTTAGTGTTTCCCGCAACTCCAGCGTTGACGTAGCATCGGCGGGCGGGTCAATATCGGGCCGGTGTTCCTGCATGCCCAGGTGCATGCCCCTCTTTCATTCGTTGTCGATCCGTCCCGGCGTGGCCGACTGGAAACACATTCTATGCTCCGCTATTCGATGAACAAAACACGTGCTACCAGCAAGGCTGAGCACGAGCTTGCAACGTGCGAATCCTTCCGGTTACGCCGGAAGCGGTGGGGTGTACACCGCCAATTGGAGCCAGCGCGACAGTTGATCAGGCTGTGCATGTGATGGGGGCTGCTTACATGCTGCGCCTTGCGAAAACGACTGTTATCAACGAGCGGTTGTGTGTCGATCGAGCCAGGCAGCACTTATAAGCTTGCGATCTCTCACTACAACTTGGTGGCAGATGAAATCTGAAAGCACACCAGCAAGCTTCACATAGAGCGATCAAAGATGTCTCCTCATGTCTTCCAACAACATCGGAACGAGCTGACTCGGATGATCAACGAAGTGGAAAGTTGTCGCGGAGAGCTACGCAGCAAACAGAACGAATACGGTCGCACACTTGCGAAGTGCACTTCCACCATCAACGACCTGTACAACAAGAAGAGTGGCATGAGGAAAGATGCGCCCGGTCAGCACACTCTCCCTTACAATCAAAGCATGGTATGGAGAACTGATCGCATCCACACCCATATTAGGTCTCGATAAGGTTCGCGCGGATATCGTGCGGTATGAGAAACAAAAGTCGGGAGCGCAAAGCAGGATACACGACATCAAGAAAGACATGGAGAAGCTGGACGCACAACAGGCTGCTCTACAGTATGCGCTCGACAAAATCCGAAACCTTAAGTGAGAGCATGCCTGCGTACGTTGCAATCTTTGATGAGTGTATGGGTAGACAGAAAGAGGGTCCAAGAATGTGCAATCACGAAACGTGTGAAAAAAGAGCACGCTGCGCTAGCATAAGCAGAGTTGAGGAGTAAAGGGATATCACGACCCCAGATTAAGCCCCATGAGTTGGGAACATCAAGGGCAGTAGTTCTCCTGCCGCAGAGGTAGTCGAGTGAGGGTTTCACATTTCAGCTCAGACGTTCTTCGTTCTGTACGACATCAACTTTGAGCGCTTTACTCATCACTGTTCTTCATCTATATTGAAGCTGGCAGAAGAAGTGGCGATGTGTCGTTTATGCCAAAACTGCAGGAATCGTATGTCGAGACAGAGCTCAGACGGAACAGCTTTCCATGCGAAACGCCTCCGGAGAATGGTCCGCCCCCTTGCATGGTGGCCAAACACTGCAAACGCCGGCTCAAGTAAGAAGCTCCTGCATCACCGAATCGGAGGTATCCCCGACCCGTCTGATCGTCCAGTCAATCGCCAGCGGACCCAAACTCCGAGAAAACACTCGATTTCCCCCCACCATGGCCACTCCAACCTGGAAGATATCACCGACTCCACTCTCCCCGTCTCCCTGGAGGACATGCACGTCGACGTCAACTCTCCATATATAATAGCCATGCCCAAACTCTCATTTCACCCACCCTATTAACGCCTCACACCCATGGCACCACCCTACAAACCCCTCCTCCCAGCCCCGACCTCGCCCCCTCCAACCCCCACCCCCACCCCCGATTCCAGCATCCCCGACTCCAGTACCCTCCAAACCCCCTCCCCCGCCTCAAAGCGCAAACGCCAGCTCGTCCCCGCCGCCTGCCTCTCCTGCCGCAAGCACAAAGCCAAGGCTGGTCCTCCCTCCATACCTCCCGTCCCCCCACTCCCTAACACCTCACGAAGCATACAAGGCTGACGCGCTCCCCCTCGACCAGTGCTCCGCCACCCGCCCCACATGCACCCGCTGCGCTTCCCGGCACCTCCCCTGCGCCTACGACGTCGAGCCGCAGCTGTCGCGGCGCGCGCACCTGAAGCGCCGGCTCGAGGCGCTGACGGCGGAGGTCGAGGGGCTGAGGGAGCTGCAAAGTGAAGTTGAGGCGCTGAGGGGGCTGCAGACGGAGGTCGAGGGGCTGAGGGAGCTGTACGGGCTGCTGAGGACGAGGGGGGAGGAGGAGGCGGGCGAGATTTTGAGGAGGATTAGGGAGATGGGAGAGCCGGCGGAGGTGCTGGGGTTGGTGAGGCAGGGGGATTTGCTGTTGTTGTAGGTGGGGTTGGCGGGGGGAGTGGCGCTGGTTGAGGTGAGGATAACTCATGAGAGTGGTGGAGGGCGTGGGACGGGCGGCGGAATTGGGGGGACGAGAGGCGCGGAGGGACTATGGAGCAGGAGATGGAGAGCCCACGAGCATGGAAAAAGCGGTTCTGAGGTCTCTCGTAGACAACGGCGCTATCCTGCAGACACAGCGGCGAGCGACGTCTGAAGAACCGGGAGTTGCTGCTCTGTCGAGGGCGGTGCGATCCGCATGTTGAGTTGCGTAAGTACTCATAAACATGCATGTTCACAGTATCTTGACTTCGAATCCCTCTGTAGATCATGGCTGACCGGCTCAGGACGCTTGGCCTTTGTTCAGAGCAGAGATCTCGAGGGCCGTGCTTCTGAGGTCGAAATGTTGCTCGATGTCGAGCACAAGCGCTGATGCTGCCGATGGTCCAGGCGGTGGCATCGATCTTCGTCCTTACAATTAGCTTGAGAAGGGACGACTTGAGCGAATACGTGTATCGAGTATATAGATGGGGAGCGAAGGAGTTATCCTTGATTGAACCCTTGCGGTATGTATCAAGCCCAGATGACGTTCGTTTTCCGGCTTCTGCGGAGAGATCCAGTGAGCATTCTAATCGTCTCTCGTTTGTTTGTCCTAACATACTCGCTGAATGGCGGACCTGTTTTAGTGGTTAGTTCCGCTTTCAACGTTAGTCAATTGAGCTCTGCTTCCTGTTACTGCATGTTCCTGCGTTTGTTGTCTAGTAGCTCTGAGGATGCAAGCTAGCTTCATTGTGGCAAGAACGCGGTTCCTGCCCCTTACACGGATAATCCGTTGCCATGTGGATTCTTTGGCTAGTGTTCCATGGCGATAGAATGAAGCTGGCGGTCGACCCCGGGTTCGTGCGTGCACTTGATTTGCACAATCGGCATGTTCAAAGCGATCCAGGATTCTCGTTCTCCCACAACTTGTATTCTGGAAGTCAAATCTCATCTCGACATCGCTATCAGCACTCACTGGCCGCTTCTTAGTTTTTTAGTGGTGCGAGGTGTTGCGCATAGGTTGCTCGGAGAGGATGTAAGTTTGGGTTTGGAAGAGGTTCGATTGTTGTAGCGCTGACATGTTCCGAAACATGTGTTGTGCTGAGTCAACATGTGAAGGGCTATCTAACGAGTCTGAGGCTAGCGCTGTTGGCGGACTTTGCTCTTCCGCTCGACCTGGAATTTTGCAGAACCATCACCACGGACCAGTACAAATTAACATCTGAGGGCTTCCGAACAGTAACTCGAGCGTGCAAGAAGTGTGAGAAGACCAGCGATGCTGCTTGCACAAGCAGGACGCAATGCGGGTAGGATCTTCCTCGTCTGTTCCAGCCGGCAACGCGCTATCGGCCCTAGGACTGGCCACAGCTGCCTGTGGCTGGCGGAGCTTCACCTGACAAGTCAGGACGTACCTAAGCTCTCAGCCCAACGACGGGCGCGGCCTGCCACATCAGAGTGCGAAAACGCAGAGGTCGAACCTCCTTTGGCGGAGAACCGGCGAAGCCGACGATCGGGCTTCGCATTCTGTGCTTGTGGAGGATTTGGCATGGCAACAGTGTTGTCTCACACTAATCTCTGCGCGTCTGCTAGACGGTCTATCGGTCTGACACGCCACGAATGAAGGCCTCGCTTGGGAGGTCAACAATGCGGCATATCCCGCCCAGATCTATGTCTTCCCCAGATCTGTTAAAAGTACTGTCGATCATTCTACAATCGGGAGCGACAAATCGATAGCTGAGCCGTGTGTTCTAACCTCCTTTTGCTGCAGCGCTAAGCTTTTCATTCATGCGCTAAATGTAGATCTCGCCGCGTGGCCGATTCTAGCGTTGCTGTGGCTTGCTGTGGCTTGCTGTGGCTTGCTGTGGCTTGCTGAAAGAGCATGGAAGCTTTGGGTCCTGCAGTCTCTCAGCTGTCAAGAAACACTCCAGAGCAAGCCATGGTGCACTCGATTGACTATTATCTCCCAGTTTGGCGCTGCTAAATGTCAGAAGCTAGCTCTTCCGCAATTTCTAGGTTCTAGACTGACATGTCACCACTGCGAAAGTTGTTCGTCTCAGCTGCCCATGATTGATCGGACCGAGCGCGACTCTTGCGTGACAAGCCGATATCAGGATGGTGGCTTTTGGGCAACGCCTGGAACCCCTACTATGGATTGAACATAACAGTATATAACGCTTAGGTCGGGCAGTATCACGTCGCAAGTGTTGTTCCTCTTCAATCCTCAAGTCTTGAATTATTCTTCCCTGTCATCTCTTCCATATCCTGCCGCAATGGAAGAGAAGAAAGCACCAATTGTTGGAGTTGCGGAAGTCGGATCGGAAAAGTTCAACGCCCCATCCCTTCCTCCTCTCCCCCCTGCGGAATTACCGGCACCGAAATGGTCGTCCGAGCCGCATGAGCTGAACGAGAGCCCTGTCGTCCGCGTTCTGATGAACATATACGACGCTGTGTTATGTTTGATGCCCCTCGGCCTCATTATTAAGGTCGTGCTCTGCATCGTTG